>CM076972.1:48969678-49029678 GCA_039105355.1 Benthosema pterotum | reverse complement strand
TATGTACACTACACATTACACACACAATACAATATGGTACAATTTATAATTATACACATTACACACACAATACAATATGGTACAATTTATAATTATAATTCATAATCATTACATTTATAATCAATGGTAGCCTACATGTACACACACATCAATACTAGGACATTTCATATCACTGCTGTCAGGCAGAAATTCAACTGGTGGTGTTTTAGGGGTTTAGAGTGGTGGCCAAAATTACAACTCGTTACAACCTGTTTTAACTCGTTTAACCTGATGCAACAATATACAATGTGGCCTCTAGGGTTGGGCTATTAGAGAGTCCAGGTCCTTACTGGGTCCCTCTTAGCAAGTCCAAGTCTGAGAGGTCCCTTTATGGGTCCCAATATATATATATATATTCCTTTTTTCTGGTATATATTATATTTAGATTATAGAAGTACATAATAGACACAAATGAAATGACACAAAGCCACTTTATTGCACAGAAGAAATGAGACAAAGGCAAAATACAAAACATCAAACCTAGGGCTCCATTTTCGTTACATGCTAAACCCCTTATCCTTTTTTTTACTATTTTTAAAAAACGTTTTGGGAATAGTTCAATGTGCCAATCTATTGACACGTTGTGAGCATGTAGACCATTTACACTATTGAAAATGTTTTTTTTTTTTTGTTTAATAGTAAATCAAAGCAGTTAAAGGTAGGGGAAGTGATTTGAAATTCATGGTGTAGTACCAGCCTGGTGCACTAGGGGCCCCCAACAGTAGCTACACTATGTGAACCTGCTGCTCGCTCCTGATTGGAGGAGAATTGGTGGTGACCTGGGGAACTTTTATTAGCTCCTCTGCTAACGTGGGGGAGGGAGAAACTCCATATGTGGTTTCCACACCTTATAATAGAGCATTTTAACAGAAAAAAAATATTTTTTGGGTGATATCTGACAAAAGTGAAATCACTTCCCCTACCTTTAAGGGATAAGGGGGTTAGCGGTGACGAAAATCTAGGCCCTAATTTATGGATGATGGTGCACTGGCAGAGCCATGGCTCACCCATATAGAGTCTCATATAGAGAGCCGGACCATCCATCCAACAAAAAACGTTTTATTAAATATATGTAGCAACTCAAACTCATAATGTAATAACTGCTCATGATATGATAAGAGCTCATAATGTAATAATTGTCATGGCAAGGCAATAATTGTCATGGCAATGGCAAGGCAAGGCAAGGCAAATTTATTTATATAGCACCTTTCATACACAGGGCAATTCAAAGTGCTTTACAGAAAACAGGCAACAATTACAGAAAGTGCAACAGAGCACTTTAAAATTAAAATTAAAATTAAAATACTGTCAGAAACACAAAAGTGCAACAGTGCACATTGAAAATCAGTCCAAGTTAAAAATAGATATATTTCAAATGTAGAAGGACATAAAAAAGCATATACATTAGAGACAAATATCCTGCCTATAAGACAAAAACGATACAGTTCAATTAGGATAGGCTATGTTAAATAAATATGTTTTTAAATTTGACTTAAAAATACCTATGGTTGGGGATTTCCTAATGTAACTTGGGATACTATTCCAGGTACGTGGCGCATAGTAATGGAATGCTTCTTCACCGTGTTTTGCTCCTATGGGTTGAACAATCAGTAGGCCAGCACCAGATGACCTAAGGGTTCTAACAGGTTCATATGGCTTCAGCATATCAGAAATGTAACTGGGCCCATATCCACAAATACATTTATAAACAAGTAGCAAAATTTTAAAATCAATTCTCTGGGAGACTGGTAGCCAATGTAGGGATTTTAGGACAGGTGTAATATGGTCATATTTCTTAGTTTTTGTCAGGACTCTAGCAGCAGCATTTTGGATCAGTTGAAGTTGACGAAGAGCTTTGTTTGGAAGACCTGTAAGCACACCATTACAATAATCCAGTCTACTGTAAACAAAAGCGTGTATTAGCACTTCTAGATCACGCTTGGACATAAACCCCCGGACTCTTGCAATATTTTAAGGTGATAATAGGCAGATGAAATTACGCTTGTTATATGACTGTTAAATTAGAGTCTAAGACAACACCAAGATCTCTCACCTTGCTTTTGGGTATAAGAGACCGTGATTCAAGGTGAGAAATTACAATTTGTCTCTGTTTTTGTGGTCCAAACACAATTATCTCTGTTTTATCGTTATTTAATTGAAGAAAATTTTGTTGCATCCAATGATTGATTTCCTCAATACAATGACAAATATGTAATAATTGTAAATATGTAATAACAAATATGTAATAATTAGTTAATACTGTAATAAAAAATGAGCACATAACGTGATAACAGATTTTTGTGTAATAATGTGTTACATTATGAACAAAGCCTTGGCAGCTCATAATGTAATGATGGCTATCATGTTATACATATTAATGTGAAGGGTCATATAGAGCAGGGCTAGGCAACCTTAGGCACGGGTGCCAACATTGGCACAGTAAAGGGTAATCACTGGCACACTGGCATACATATGAGGGAGGATGTTTCCTTTTAAATAATCATAAATTAGACTATCTCAAATTGATGCAAATCCTGCACACAGTTCTACATTCATTAACATTTAACTTCTCCTAAAGATTTTCCTAATGATGATTTTCCTAAAGATGATTTCAATGTCCTGATGTGAAAGAAAACAGTCCAGAAGAAGAAAGAGATGTTGTTATGTTATCTGTTTTTATCCATATGTGTTCTCAGAATTCAAATTAGGCTAATGTTGACATGGCACACTGACTATCAGGAAGATGAAAATATGGCACTTCATATGCAAAAGGTTGCCGGCCCCTGATATGGGGCATAGAGTTTTCTGGGCCCTGTGCCATGTGTGTGTGTGTGTGTGTGTGTGTGTGTGTGTGTGTGTGTGTGTGTGTGTGTGTGTGTGTGTGTGTGTGTGTGTGTGTGTGTGTGTGTGTGTGTGTGTGTGTGTGTGTCAGTCTAACACAGACTCTGGAGCAGTTCTCTTTGACTTCGGGTCTGAAGCTGAACATTGTTCAACCAAACCTGGTTCTGCAGTCTGCTCAGATTCCTACAGACATGGATGCAGTCCAGTTTACATCACTGGCAGGTTAGCCACACGCACGCACGCACGCACGCACACACACACACACACACACACACACACACACACACACACACACACACACACACACACACACACGCGCGCGTGTGCATGTTACATGTATACACACATATACGCAGACCATTATGCCTATAACAATGTGTGTGTGTGTGTGTGTGTGTGTGTGTGTGTGTGTGTGTGTGTGTGTGTGTGTGTGTGTGTGTGTGTGTGTGTGTGTACTGTAGGTACTACTAACAGTTTTGTGGCTGACAGAATCCAGCTGAACAGCAGTGCATCAGACGTTCCCCTGGAAACCGAAGCGGCTGCTGATATGATCCTGTTCCTCAAGTTTCGTTCTGGTATCTATAGGAATTTAAAAAAATAAAATAAAAATAAAAAACATATTTTGTTGCCTGGATCAAGTCCTGAATCACCACCTTAAATTGTTTCCCCTGGGGATTCATGTCTGGTGACACGGCCTATGGGGCCGTTAGTATTGGTTGAACAGCAGCCGATTGGCCGACAGCCCTGTCACTCAACAGTGCCAAACAATGGCTCCTCCAATGCTTCATTAAAGAAGCGTCGGGTTTTATAAACATCACCATCCGACATACTGTATTTTACTGCTTTTGTTCACATGCTAGTAACACTCGTCAGCTGTGTTTGTTTGGTTAGCAAACGGGCTACATTAGACACTTTAAAGACAACAACGTCATCTGCTTTCCCAATATTCTGATATGTTGGTATGAACCAATCACTGAGGACTGCCGCTTTGATAACGCGTAGAGCACTATAATGGAGAGTACAGACATGCTTTGATCTCGCGTCTCACGCTTCGCACCCTGCACTGGAACTCTGTTGTCAATGCAAATGGATGGACGAGAGCGCTTTGTTTGGAACTACTGTATGTTAGTTAATGTTAGTTCCAAAGATGCACTTGTCAGCCAATAGCCGTCGTCACGTCCTTCTCAGCCAATAGGCAAATCTGTTCAGCTGTAGCATTGTGAGTCAAAAGGAGTGTCAGTACTCTCCATTTTAGAACTCCAATACAATAACGCCAACCCATAAACTGCTGTGGTTGGGTGGGCGTTCATTTCTGACCTAACTCTGCTTAATATGATGATTTTATTATAACAATTCAATTGAAAAATGAAAATCCTGGAGATCAAACTGCTGATCACCACCACCCTCTCTCTTTCTCTCTCTCTCTCTAGATGGCCGTTCTCAACAGAATTCCTCAGTAGGCATCGTTCTGTATCAGAACGACAACTTCTTCCCGTCTACACAGTACAGAACCCTGAAGAATCTGTCCAGTCCAGTGCGGGTCGTGTCTGCCAGTCTCAGCCAGCAGAACAGGATGGTCCCTGAACAGGTCCAGGTGCTCATCAGAAACACCAGTCGACTGAACGGAAAGGTGATATGCAAGTAAACCTTAATAACGGATAATAATTCAAATCACTATTACTTTTCTATTAAAGAAGGTCCCAAATTAAGATATTGCATACTTACATATTATTACCACTATTCGTGGTACTAATTAATTATTACTAATTTCCACACCCATTAGGTCAACTATTTAACTATTGTGCTGAATATAACACTACATTTTTCCCAGTGGAAATACATAAAGAAATGGGGTTGTATTATAATAACAGACTATTTGACATTCAACAAATGACAGAGTAGCCCGTAGCTTCCAAAACGACGAATGGCCCAGGAAGTTAATTCCCCATGAATTAATTAATAAAATTTATATTATATCTATGAGAATTTATATTTGGATGTTTACACTTTTGTTTTTCTTGTCGCCATGAAAGCGAGCAGGACAGTGATGCAGTATTCCTCGAAGTAGGACCAAAAGTTCTGATCCAGACGAGTGGTTTTCAGCCTTTTTCATACCAGGGCCCACTATTTATTCAACATTTGAGCCACGGACCACCATTTGATGATATTTCCATCCCCACAGACCCCAGAACTAAAGATTTATTTTGCTTTTTTTCCCCCCACAATTTCAGGCTGGATATGGGAAACAAAACAGTCAAACATACAGTTCAAATTACCATTAGTCAAAGTCGTCATATTAGTCATTCACGTTACCGCAGTGAAATTAGTTCTCCACTTTTGACCCATCTCTTGGAGCGGTGAGCTGCAGCGTGCGCCACGCTCAGGAATCATTAGTTGATTTGACCCGCAATCCAACCCTTTGATGCTGAGTGCCAAGCAGGGAAAAAATGGGTCCCATTTTTGCAGTCTTTGGTATGACCCAGCCGGGAATCGAACCCTGTCCTCCCAATTTCAGGGCGGACACTCTAACCACAAGGCTACTGTCTGATACTGTCTGTAAATGTCTTCGACATTCTCTAGTTGTGTAGACTTGAGCTAATTCAATATTTTAACGAGAGTTTCATTTTTCCGCTCTCAAGAGTTACGTCTGGTTAACCAACTTTCCATCATTTAGCGTGGCGACCACCTGCAACCCTCTCAAGGACCACTGGTGGTCCCCGGACCACTGGTTGAAAACCACTGATCTAGACGTCTGCATGTGTTCTGTTTCATAGGTCCATCCAGACCCGTCTCTGTATTCTCTCTATGACTATGCGTGTGTGTTCTGGGATTACTCCACTAACGACTGGAGCACTGCTGGTTGTTCTAAGAACCAAACGGCAGACGGTCTGCTCAGGTGTGTCTGCAATCACACCACCAACTTCGCCATTCTCATGGTATGCTGACATCACATATCCTTATGATTTGTTACACCGTTTTATGTCTATTATAGTTGACCTTTGTTATTGTTGATTGGGTAAAACTCAGTGTCGGGAATATTACTTTACCTTGTTAATATATTACTTTTTTTTTATAAAATATATAATTAAATATTTAGTATCACTATTAATTAAATATTGTGTAGGTCAGTGGCATACCTACAATAAAGCCCACTTGGCAATCTGGCCAAATCCATTTGAAATCAACTTGAAAAAATTGTCACTCTTGAAAACAATCCTGGTGTAGACCTACATCATCCTACTCAGCTACTTTTTGTTAAGTAATATATTCATATTACAAGTCAATACATTTTGGTAATATATTATGTATTATATTAAGTTACGTAGTGCACATGTCCCAACACTGGTAAAACGGAACCACAAATCATAAAATGAATGTAAAAAAAAAAATACTACACAGCGACAGTGTGACATGGCAGTTTATTGCATAGCGTACAGAATGTACACTATATCGGCTCACATAATGTCACTCATTGTCATTCCAAACCAGTGGTTCTCAAAGTGAGATCCTTGTATACTGAACTTTGAAAGTGTACAAATGCAACCAAATGGACCCTTATACCAGTCAATTTTGTACCATTTTGATAATTAATAGGGGTCCCTGAAATGAACAAAAATCACACCAATTATGATGTCATCATATCCATTCTTTGTCAGAGGGAGTTCATCTTCACCATTCATCAATGTCCATGGGAATTTAATGTTTGTGTAAAATACAGTGGTGAGCACTTGAGATTGTCACTATTACCATCTGACTGCTCCTGAGGCACCACGGTGGTACTACTTCTCTGCTGTCGTAACAGTTTTCAGACTTCATTTAAAAAGGTGTCAACTTTGCAGTACCACTTTTTCTGGTGCTCCTCCTAGATACCTACCACAGTGGTACCACCAGTGACAATCTCAAGCACTCACTGTATGACATTGAATAATGTCCATCAGGCATGGTCTGGAACTGTATCTCAGTTAGTTTTATTACTGAATAAATCCTATGTTTGTGATCTTCTCAACAGTCCTACAGGATGAATTATGAATATGCAGAGGCTCTGACCTACATCACCTACCTGGGTCTGGCTTTCTCCATCGCTGGTTTATTTATAACAGTCGTTCACCAGATTTATGACAGGTGAAAGTGCCAGGCATTGTTTTTCATGGTTTTCATGAATTTTTGAAACAGGAAGATGAATGTTGAATAGCGTGTCATTATTAACCATGTCTTCCAGGAAAAGTAAAAGGACCAGTACTTTCACCATTGTCATCGTCAGCATTTGTGTCAGCATGCTCATCTTCATCATCGTCTTCCTCGCTGGAGTCAACAACAACAGCAGACAAAATGACCTGCCGGTACAACACACACACACACACACACACACACACACACACACACACACACACACACACACACACACACACACACACACACACACACACACACCCGTACATAGTGTGCACACACACACAGCAAGGCAGAAAAAAATATATATACAGTATATAGATCAGCATTTGGGGTAGAGTGCTCACAAGTACACACGCACAAGTAGGCCATGGCCCACTTGTGTGTGAGTGGAACGTCATCACCTAAACCGCTCAATCAGTTTAGGTGATGACGACAGGGGGATGTAACATTTCCCCAATTGGTGGGGGCAGGAGAAAATGGTATGGGTGCGGCTTCATCGATGAAGCCGCACCCATACCATTTTCGGTTAGAGGACTTTTATTAGGCAAGTAAGGCATCAATAATAACATCAGTCGCACCAGACAACAAGCTTCATGTTAGAGCAGTGGTTTTCAACCTTTTTGATCCCAGCTGGGCCCACTATTTATTCAGCATTTGAGCTACAGACCACCATTTGACAACATTCCACCCCACAGAACCCAAAACTAAAGATTTCTTTTGGTTTTGTCCACAATTCCAGGATGGATTTTCGCAAACAAAACAGGCAAAACATAGAGATCAAAATGACCAATGACTTATTAATTAAGTGGTGCTAATTTAGATGGTGAATATCATAACTCTTGAGAGTGTAAACATGAAACCAAATGGACCCGCAAGGGTCCATTTGGTTTCATTTTTACGCTCTCAAAGAGTTACATCTGGTTAACCAACTTTCCATCATTTAGTCTGGAGGCCCACCTGGAACCCTCTCAGGGACCACTGGTGGTCCCCGGACCACCTGTTGAAAACCCCTGTCAAAAAAAAAAAAAAAAAAAAAAAAAAAAAAACACCTGTAAAAATCCATAGATTGGCCGCACCGTTCAATAAGCCGCAGGGTCCAAAGCATGTGAAAAAAGTAGTGGCTTATAGTCCGGAAATTACGGTACTATGAAAGCCAGGCCAAACGTGTCTGTGTATTGTGTGTCACACACTCCATTTGAGGGCATCTCTGACCCGGAACCCCACAAGTTGACAGACTATTATATGACTGATATATGATGTATTAATATCATCATTAAATTATTATTATTATATCAGCAGGATATGGCCTTGTGTTTCTGAGGTCGGGGTTTAATGGGATCCTGCAATGACCCCCTGTTTCGTGACCCAGTATCAATGGTTTGGATTGGTTTGGATTGGATTGGATTGGATTGGATTGGATTGGATTGGAGGGTCAAATGATCTAGACTAATGATTCGCTTCAAGAGAATCATTAGATCAAATGCGGAGAACACATTTCACTGGGGTAATGTCAGGGGCGGATCTAAGCATGGTCATGGGGGGGGGTGCACCCCTAAATGCCCTGACTGCCCCAGCAAACATGATGGCATGCAGAACAACCCAAGATATTTCAAATTGAAGTGCTTATGTTTAAAATGATTTGTAACACTACTACTGCTACTAACTAACTGTACAGTTGTGTCACTACTAAACCAACAGCATTTCATCATTGAAAACAGAAAACTCTCTGAGTCAGACCTTTAGCTTTATGCATGTCTGTTGCAACTTCAACAACTGATGTTATTATTGATGCTTTACTTCACTAATAAAAGTCCTAAAATGGTACCATTTTCTCCAGCCCCTCCAATTGGGAAATGTTACTTCCGCCCCTGGCGTGTGTGACTAATGACATGACTATGTCTTTTTGACGTGAATGGTCTCTCCAGTCAAAGGTGAACGACACCAAGGAGAACGTCATCATGGCGTCAGACTTTCACGATGTGGTGCACGACTACGACGTCTCGTGCACGGCCGTGGCGGCGCTGCTGCAGTTCTTCCTGCTGGCCACCTTCGTCTGGAACTCGGTTTACGCCACGCAACTTCTCATCCTCATCCCTGGGCTTCAGACCAGCCTGCCTCCACACTCCACTGCAGTGTCTGTCATCACTGGCTGGGGTATAACCACGCACGGACACACATACACTGACACACTGACTGTCTTCCTGTCATCCACGGGTGAATCTAGGCATGGGCATGGAAAACATGCAAAACACCCTAAGATCTTTCAAATTAAAATGATTTGAAACACTTGTATTGCTACTAACTACAGCTGTGTCACCACTAAACCAACAGCATTTCATCATTGAAAACAGAAAACTCTCCGAGTCAGACCTTTAGCTTTATGCATGCTGTGTGTCTGCTGCAACTTCAACAACAACTGATGTTATTATTGATGCTTTACTAATAAAAGTCTTTCAACCGAAAATGGTATGGGGACGGATTCATCGATGAATCGATAAAGTTGCACCCATACCATTTTCTCTTGCCCCCAAATTAGGAAATGTTACATCTCCCCTGCTGCCATCTTACCAACAGCAAAAGAAAAAAAAATCCTGGGTAAAAAAAAAAACCTTCTCAGCTAAAAAAGATACCGACTGAGTGTGAACAGTATGTTGCAAGCTGCTTTGCCTCTGAGCACTATTCTGTGGACATGGCCTGTACTAATGGTTATTATTTTACTTGTTTAGTCAGGAAAGCTTCCTATAAACTATAAACAAAATCGGTAGGGAGTGTGCTTGCTGTGCCGTCATTGCAGCTTAATGTTGCTTGTGCGATGATTCTTGCTTCAGTTTGAGCACCACTGTGTGTGTGTGTGTGTGTGTGTGTGTGTGTGTGTGTGTGTGTGTGTGTGTGTGTGTGTGTGTGTGTGTGTGTGTGTGTGTGTGTGTGTTTGTGTCTAGGTATCCCTGCTGTCATGGTGTCAGTCTCTCTTGCTGTGAGCTACAGACCCAGTAATCCTCTAGGTTTCAGGCGAGAGGACTTGTAGGTCATTTTTCTTTCATTCATTCTAAATGAAATGTTTATTGGGTAGTAAACGCCCCGACTGCCCCAACCAAACATGATGGCATGCAAAACAACCCAAATGTCCCAGATATTTCAAATTAAAGTGTTTATAATTTAAATTATTTGAAACACTATGCTACTAACAAATGTAGTAACATCATTTCATTATTCAAAACAGAAAACTCTCTGAGTCAGACTTTTATCTTCATGCATTGTGCGTGTCTGTTGCAACCAATGCTATTATCGATGCTTATACTTGCCTAATATAAGTCCTGTAATACTGTATATACACGCCCCAATACCATTTTCTCCCGCCCCCCCATTGGGAAATGTTACATCCACCCCTGCCATTCAGCTATATGTGCCATGTCAGGCTGGCTCTATCACGCTACCTATTTTTAAAAACACATCTTAAAATATTTTCTTATTACATGTTTTTTTAACACTAGGATTCTGACCGTTGTGAAGTTGTTTATCTTTTCCCATGGAGCTTTCAGAAGATTCTCATACCATGACCATCATCATGCACTATCGTTCTATCATCTCAGTTTTATTGCATTATGCTTTTATTATCTTTATGCCTTACTGTACAGCACTTTATTCGACTATATTATATTTGATTCTCTCTCTCCCTCTCTCTCTCTCTCTCTCTCTAGTTGTTGGCTCGCTGCAACAGATGACTTTGGGAGGTTTGACTTTGGAAAGCCCATGTTCTGGGGCTTCCTGCTCCCTGTGGGTTTAGTGTTGTTGTACAACACAGCAATCTGCCCATACATCATCTACATCAGCCATAAGAAACAGCCCAACCTCACCAGGTGCCATAGTTATTATTGCTACTTATAAGAGATGTTCAGATCAGTATTTTGTCGTGTCGCTTCTAGTGGAATACACCATTCTAACCACCGATCCAAAACAAGGGTGAGGGATTATATTAGGGCATGTGTAGTTGGTTTTGAGTTGTCCAAATTGCAAGTGCACATTTGAGTAAGGACTCTGCTGTAAACACAATACAACATTTATACCTAGATAGATATAAACACAACATAAGATTTATAGCTAGATAGTTAGATAGTTATAAACACAACACAAGATCTATAACTGGACAGCTATAAACACAACTAGTATCGGTATTCATTTTAGTTTTCGGTTTCGTTATTGGTAATGACAAAATAATCTCATTTATTTATTTTTTGCAAAGACAAATCAAGTAAGGGATAACACCCGACGAAGCGGTGATTTGTTTCCTATTAACTGACCGAGGCACAGCCGAGGTCAGTTAGTTAGGAAACAATTCACCCGTTCGAAGGGTTTATTACATGGCTTACGTCAGTGGTTTTCAACCAGTGGTCCGAGGACCACCAGTGGTCCTTGAGAGGGTGACGGCAACGGCATGTAAACAACCAAATACGTAGCTAACCAAATGGACCCGCTAACGGCGTGCTGGAACTAAATGCAGAAGCGCAGCACGGATTGATATGAACACAGCTGTTTGCACTTTGGGGAACTTGTTTATGCAGCGATCAAATATAGCGCGGAGCGGTGATTATAGTGTATTATGTGACCACTCACATGACCAGAACGCTGGCTTCTGATTGGAGCATTCATTCAAGCCATGTAATAAATATAGATAATGTAAGCACAATTACAACTTACAAACGATAATACACTGGTAAGTAGTAGAGAAACAATTTATATACAGTACGTCTCTCTACGGCATATAGTTGGCTCCACTTGTCCCCAGATGCTCTACCAATCATTAGAACATTTAGAACTGAACATATGGTTACCTACCTTAGCTACCTTATTGACCCTATCTTGTTAAACCTATATAATCTATATTCAATTTTATTTGAATATAGATATAATACTAATGTATGACTATATATAATCTATATAGTCATACATTCTCTCATTGGGCTAACTTCTACCTGGTAAAGTGATATTCAAAGTATAGGCCACTGTTCCTCATTTTCCTGGGGTGGGGACCCCCTGGAACCTTGACCAAAGACCCCTGGGCATCCCCAGTGATAATGTTATGTTTGTTTGGGTGTTTTGCAGTACAAGGAGTAACTCTCTGAAGAAGAAGTTGCTGAGTAGCCTGTCGCTGGCTGTTATAATGGGAGTATCCTGGATACTGGGATACCTGATGCTGGTTACCACGGGAACCAGCCACCTCATCTTCAACATCCTCTTTTGTATCTTTACGACAACTCAGGTATAGGAATGCTTTACTACAGAGAGAGAGAGGAGAGAGAGAGAGAGAGAGAGAGAGAGAGAGAGAGAGAGAGAGAGAGAGAGAGAGAGAGAGAGATTGTAGTGGGAGAGGCATGGATAATCAGCCATAAAATAACCCAAGGTACACTGATAATGGGTGCAATTCTCAATCGCTGAGGTGTAGCAGGTATGGTGTAAGTCTCCTCATTGGCTGCATGGCAGCAAATCCGCTCTGGGGCCTGTGTAGTAGGCCGAAAGCCTATACCACCAGGCCTGGGCCTGGGCTTACCAAATAATTACGCAGAATAATTAAAATCTGCAATTCAAAAGGTTCAGAAATCACCTGACCCCCCAATTAAAAATGTTACTATACTCCCCGGCCCGGCTTTGTTCATCATGAGTTGAAGCTCTTGATGACTGGTTTTAATTATTATGAATAATTATTTGGTAGGCCCAGGCCCAGGCCTGGTGGTATAGGCTTTTGGCCTAGCCCAAGGCCGCAGACCTGATTTGCTGCCATGCAGCCAATGACCACGGACCCACACCTGATTTGCTGCCATGCAGCCAATGAGAGGACTTACACCATACCTGGCTACACCAAGGCGATTGAGAATTCCACCCAATGTCAAATTATCAGGGGACGTCAAGGTATTTTTATGCCGTGTGAATGGGGCTTTTGTCCTCGTGGATAGAAAATAAGATTTAAAAGGCTATGTGGGTAACATGGGGGTGAAAGCACAGATGTGAGCACTTACCGTATGCAATAAAGTTGGATGTGTTGCGTGTGTATCCCGTGTCGTGTACATTCTGTAAAGGTCTGATCTACAAGTGATCTACCGCAATGCACGGTGCTTGAGTGCAGCTCAGTGTCTGTACATCTGTGTTTTTTACACAGCTAGTGGAATTATATTGATTCTTCTCTTTGCTAACGTCCGATACAGACACTGTTTTGATCGGTCCCGGCACACATGGCTCGTAAACTAAGTAAACTAAGGTGTTTACAACAGTGTCCACCATTTTCAATCCATCAGAACACTTAAAAAAATGTTTTTATTGCAATTCCTTAGTTTCCCTTTGAAAGGAGTTTTGAAGGAGTCAAGGGATTCACAAGTCTAAACCTCCTGATCGCCACAGACCTGCCGAACAACAGTGAATTACATCACTATAAACTACAATTACTATGTTGATCTGGCTACTGTAGGCTTTCAGCTGTCAATGTTTGATACATCTGGGCCCTCTAGTGGTGAGTTATAACTTAGTAGAGAAAGTAGCACCCAGAGTGACCCCTAGTAGAGAAAGGGCAAAAATCATGACCAAAAAAACAAAAAATACAAAACAAAAAAAGGACCTTTGACCTTTTGGCGTCAAAATAATACACATTTGTATTGTTTTATCTATTTACGCAGTGCAAAATGATAGGACATATACCTGTACAGTGCTGTTTGTTAGACAGAGGTATATATATATATATATATATATATATATATAATATATATATATATATATATATATATATATATATATATATATATATATATATTAGGGGTGTTGAATGATTAAAAATTTTAATCAAATTAATCACACCTTCAAAATTAATTTAATCATGATTAATCACCATTCGGACTATTTCGGACAATATGCCATGTTTTCCTGTGTATTGTTGCGGAAATGGAAAGACAGCGGGCTATTCAACTAAATTGTTCAGGAGTCTGCATTGCCAAAAACCCAAGGGGCCAGACTGCCACAGAGACTACTCTCCACCATGACATGTGTACACACACAGACACAAGTATTTCACTTTTTAAAATGCTCCATTTATAAGAAAAGTGCAATGTGCATCTGGTCTTTCTAACATGCATCATATTTGAACCAAATCAAAATACACGTTTATAGTGCAGCTTATGAAAAAGTTGTTCATATCTGCACAACAGCAGCAAATCACAACATCTAAGGCACACTTATTGTGCTCTCTCTTTAATTCTCAAAAGGCTTGCAACAGGGACAGGACTAGCCTACACACAGGCAACTAATGACAGTGATGGCACATCTTTGACTGGCCAGTGGCCATACAATAGGGCCCACCATGTTCATTTCATCAAGACAGACAAATACAAATATTCACTAATGCAACGCCAAAAGCAGAAAATCATAGTAGAGGTAAACAGGGAAAGAAATAGGCTCTACCTCCTGCAGCCAGCATGCACTCGACTCTTCATCATCTCTGGGTGTTTTTTTTTCTTCTTGACAATAATCCATGCAACAGTGGCGTCTCTTACCATCGGATTATTTTGCGACAGCATTGACTTGGTTACAGAGCAAATGCGTCTGCCTGCGCTCCCTATGGAGTTTCAATTTAGCCATTATTTTTCGGTCCACTCGTTATTAAACTGGCGATTTTCTGAATCAACTTTTCTTCTCAGTTTCGATGGCGACGCGGCTAAACAAACACATCACAATAGTTGGGAGTGATCCGAAAGAGCTGCTTTGTTTACATCTGACTTCACTTCACGTGCAGGAACAGGAAGTGGAAGCACCACTACAAGACTAGTGGAAGAGTCGCGACATTGAGGGGTCACAGAACAGAGCGTGCGCTGCTATTCAGTTAGCTGTACTCATGCTCAGTAGAAATGAAGAGCAGCCGCCATTAGACCATTCCATGGAAGTGAACGGAGATGTCAGGCCACCAGTTTAGTAGCCCTGATATACTCGCTAGAGCCCATAGACTCCAATGCATTCCGCAACTTTGTCCCTATTTGTTGTCCCCCTTTAATAGAGTCGACAGCGAGTGGAATCACATCCGAGACAGAGCATGCGCACGCACGAGCGTGCGCGCGCGTGCGCACGCGCGTGCATGTGCGTTAATTGCGTTAAATATTTTGACGCAAAAAACGTAGAGATTTAATCAACGCCGTTAACGCGTTAAAAATCAACACCCCTGATATATATATATATATATATATATATATATATATATATATAGTGTTGGGACAAGTGCACTACGTAACTTAATATATTACATAATATATTACCAAAATGCAGTAACTTGTAATATAAATATATTACTTAACTAAATCAATCTAATATAATATACTTTTCTTTCTGCAATACTGCATATTACTTTCTGTCAATCTGTCTCGTTGAAAATGCTCTAATGAAATTATCTGGACAACTGCGGAAGTTAAATAATTACTTATCTTCTATAATTTTCATCAAATTTTTTATTCAGGAGTGAGGTTTTTCCAAGGTGATTTCAAATTGATTTGGCCATATAGGGCTGTTGAATGATTAAAAATTTTAATCAAATTAAGCACAGCTTCAAAATTAATTTAATCATGATTAATCACCATTCGAACTATGTCCAAAATGTGAAAAAAATAACTATTTATCTTTCAAATATTTATCAAAATAGGTGATCTACAAGCCCTCAATGCTTGTAGATCCTCCAGCTATACTCTATGGCTCTGGTTACAGGGAAACACACAGCTATATGTCTCCGTAAAACCGTGCTCTACCCATTTCTTTCAATGAGAAATTGCTCAGTGGGTTGAGTCAGTGTGCACATGAGTTAATTGAGTTAATTTTTTTAATCAGATTAATCAACAAAATTAATTTAATCCCATTAATTAACTATTTTCAACAGCCTTAATATATATATATATATATATATATATATATATATATATATATATATATATATATATATATATAATATATATATATATATATATATATATATATATATATATATATATATACTATATATATATATCCCCCCTGCTATTTCCGCCATATATTTCTGCTTTCTGGGCACTGCAGTTGTGGAGTTGTAACTGATTCAGCATGTAATATCAATGGGAATTACAAACAAAAAACACCATGGGGTTTAACAGGTTTTAAAGGCTATTGGTAGGGCATTTCACTTCATGGTGGCATAGGAGCAAAATGAATACTGGTTTGTGCTGAATCTGACCTGCACATGGTTTGTTGTGGGAGTTGACTTTGTGAGATAAATAGCTGAGAGTGAGACAGATACAGGTGGGCAGGGGTGGACTGACAGTCTGGCATACAGGGCATTTTCCCGGTGGGCCGACCCCCCGGGGGCCGTTAATGTCGTGTTTTAATTAAAAAAAAAAAAATCTGCACAAAACCGGCCCACGAATCAGTGCTGGCGGCCCTCTGTCCTCTTCAAATGAGACTGCCTATTGCAGGGTTTTTATAGTTAACTAAAACTAACTAACTAATTTTAGTTAGCCCGAGCCCCAGAGCCCGTTATGTCTTAAATTCTCATGGGGGCTCTCTCTCTCTCTCTCTCTCTCTCTCTCTCTCTCTCTCTCTCTCTCTCTCTCTCTCTCTCTCTGCCTCTCTCTCTGCCTCTCTCTCTCTGCCTCTCTCTCTCTCTCTCTCTCTGCTCTGCTCTCTCTCTCTCTCTCTCTCTCTCTCTCTCTCTCTCCCTCTCTCTCTCTCTCTCTCTCTCTCTCTCTCTCTCTCTCTCTCTCTCTCTCTCTCTCTCTCTCTCTCTCTCTCTCTCTCTCTCTCTCTCTCTCTCTCTCTCTCTCTCTCTCTCTCTCTCTCTCTCTCTCTCTCTCTCTCCTCTCTCTCTCTCTCTCTCTCTCTCTCTCTCTCTCTGCCCTCTCTCTCTCTCTCTCTCTCTCTCTCTGCCTCTCTCTCTCTCTCGCTGCCTCTCTCTCTCTCTCTCTCTCTCTCTCTCTCTCTGACTCTCTCTCTCTCTCTCTCTCTCTCTCTTCTCTCTCTCTCTCTCTCTCTCTCTCTCTCTCTCTCTGACTCTCTCTCTCTCTCTCTCTCTCTCTCTCTCTCTCTCTCTCTCTCTCTCTCTCTCTCTCTCTCTCTCTCTCTCTCTCTCTCCTCTCCCTCTCTCCAGGGCTTTCAGATATTCATCCTGTTTACAGCCAGAACGTCATCCTTCAGGAGCTCTGTGTCGTCTGTCGCTCTCCTCCTGTCTCGGTCATCTTTCACTTCCCTCCACAGTGGTACGTTTGAGCTGAAGGACTCCCAGCGGCCATGGGGCCTGCAGGGCTTCTACAGAGATACAGTACAGTGCATCTCAGTAAAAAAAAAAGTGCAATGAACTATGGAGAACAGCCAGGGCACAGGACTCCAATACCAGGAAAAAATCTATAGGGGGACAGCAGAAACCAGCAGAGAATAATCTATAAAGAGCAGAAGGCAATATATTTTCTAATGGAGATATCCTTAAAAAACAGCGTTGTATAATCGGGAACTAGAGTAGTTGAGACAAATAACTATGTCCTAACTAACTAATCTAAGTCCACAATAACAATAATGATAATAATTTATGAATTAGGGCCAGGGGCAGATACACCTTTTCGGGGAGGGGTCAGAATACATTTTGGATTTAGGACCATTTGCACCAAGAAGGATTAAGCCCTATTCTGGTTTATGAAAATTCATGAAAATTGGACTGATTGGACTGAAAATACTCAGTTTCTGGCCCCCTTCAATGTCACAACTCTTTTACCTGATGACTCGCCGGAAAGATAGGCTGCCTGTTTCCCATTGTTATGTTAATGTTTTCGCACGTCCCGACTCGATCGTTCATAGAAATGTTAACGCTAACAATAGCTGCAGATAGCTGCCTACTGTCTCTACAGTAGATGGCACTGCTGTCTACTAGCCTCGATCTGGACTACATCTGCACTGCGAGATGAATGGCAACTGTCCTACTGCCTGTAGCCTACTGAGCACCACAGAGTGAAGCACTGTGAGCGGACATTTGCTGGCTTTTTAACAAGAAAACTGGATTATCTTTTGTTTTTGCTCAGCACAATATTTTATTTATGTAAATGTAGTATTACGCGGAAGCGGGGATCGAACCCGGGACTCCCACTCGCCAGTCCAACGCACAACAAGTCGCGCCAATAAGGCTGAGCCCGATTGGTGGGGCTGTTGTGGCTGGCTCATGGCTGGGTGCTACATTCACCCCCTTGATCTTTTGGAGCGCGTCCTCGCGCTTCACACTTCACACCGCAGACCGCCGTACACGATGTCCCTCATGTGGACCCGCAAGGACGTAGACGGGTATATTGGGGATAACACCTGCACTCCAAATCCTGTCGACTACGCCAGATTGTAGTATTACGCGGAAGCGGGGATCGAACCCGGGACTCCCACTCGCCAGTCCAACGCACAACAAGTCGCGCCAATAAGGCTGAGCCCGATTGGTGGGGCTGTTGTGGCTGGCTCATGGCTGGGTGCTACATAAACATAAATATAAACAAACATTCTCAAATGTGAGTGGGATAGTAACGCTAATCATATCAGGCTCTAGGCTGCTTTTTGTTTGCATTGCAAAAAATAAGATGGCGGACACACAACAACAATTGAATCCATGAATTAATCAGATTTAAAGTTTTAATCTCTGTTTAATGGATTTTAATCAGGGGTTATGGATTTAATCATATATCTTAAGCAATGCTTTAAAATTAAGTGGTGCAACACAACTCGAAGTTGATCTCTGATCAACAAATCTGTGATTAGCACTAAACTAAGATTTATTTAATCTCTCATAGTGCAAACGACCAGTCAGCTTGTGTAACGCCCGGGATTTAAACTTGGGTCTCCCGCGTGAAAGTCCAATATCTTAACCACTAGACCGAAGGGACATCCCCTTTGGTCCGGGGGCAGATACTAGACTTTGGAGGCCATCACGACAGAGGCTGTAGCCACCTGCTACACATAGAAGTCCTGAAAAATAGAGGTCACATTCGGCACAATACGGTAATATTTTGGCAACCAGACAATGTCACTGTTATGGTCTTCAAAGGCATAAGATGCACTTGCAGATGTTGAAGAATGATATGCAAGAACACACGCAGACCTCTCTCTGTCTCTCTCTCTCACACACTGTCTGTCTGTCTGTCTGTCTCTCTCTATCTCTGTCTCACACACGCACACACACATGCAAAATTCCAGAATATACCATAGATGGGTTGGACATAAATGTGTCCTTAGAAGGTCATATAATAATTGAGGTCCCACCAAACTACCACCCTTTTGCATTGCATGCTATCGAGGAGAAAAGACATCTCATTCATTATTATTTTGTTGTCTTTTGCCGTTATCCATGACTTGGCCATGTCTGTGATCTCCTTGCAGGTGTGCAGAGCAAGGATCGTCATCGTCAAGAAGACAATTGAAGACAGCACTGCTGAGGGTTGGCATGGCATCGGCAAATAGGATCTGGTTGTAACTTTTTATAGCTTTTTAACAGGTTAAGCTGTCATAGTGAATGCTATACAATGTATTTGGATGCTGGCATTCCGATTCTGTTTTTTTTTTTTTTTGTATTAAGTAAATATTTTATGATTGAGAAAAGATTTTTATAGCCTGTGCCCTGTTTTTAGTTCCTACTACTGCTGTAGCAACGGTGTTATGGTCATTTGTCATCAATTTGGTATGCCCTGTAATTATGAGTCTTGTATTAATATTGTGTATGAATATGATGTTTTATTCGCAGCCGGTGGCACGCATTAACATAAATCCTTGCTTTTACTGTACAGAAGTCTGATTACTTGAAAACAACACTTTGCACAATACCAAAGAAGCCTATTGAGTGTCTCCCACTTACGTATTATAATTTTAGCCATGCTGTTATGTCTGACGCCAAGTCAGACATAACAGCATGGCTGAAATTATATGTGTCTGCATGTCTGCAGGACTTTTGGTAATCAGTCCTTGGTTAGTGTGTTTCCAAACTATCTATGTTTTCCTAGAACGATAAACAGACATACGGTATATGACAATGTTGGACCTCGGGAGGACAGTTACACAGCACATATTCAAAGAGGCTCATTGTTTGATTGTATATATATATTTTTTACTTGTGTTACGGTTCAGTTTAGTTTAGGAAAGGGCCTCATAATCGCACATAACACATTTAAAGGAGCACAGGCACCACCTGTACAATATGGTACGGTCCGTGGGTGTGGCCTGTGGAGGGTATATAAGGAGGCCTTGCTCCACAAGCTCAGTTTCTCCAGTCCTCCATATGAGCAACATCTCCTAGGTTGCCACCTGGCACACAGGGCCTAATCCTTTTTTGATACACTATACAACCACACAGCACACTGCACACATCCACACATTTCGATTATTATTTATTTAATAATAAATTTAAAATGTTTTGTTGTGTGGACATTACTGTTTTTGTCATGCGAAACCCTAGTGCATGACAAAACGGAAAAATGTTTGCTTGATTTAAATTACATTTGATATTAGTAGTATACTAAGTATACTACTACTAGTATACTAAGTAAACTAGTAGTATACTAATACTAAGGTCATATGCAAAGTGTACTAGAAGTATAAAACTAGTACACTAGCAGTATATAGATGAGTATACCTGAAAGTATACTCAAGTATAACGACAAGTAAGCTAGTAGTATACTAAGGGCATATACTTGAAAGTATACTTGTTGATTGTAACGGCACTTACGTTGTAGGCTGCTCTTGGCTTGTTGTAGGCTGCTCTTGAGACTCATCTGTAGCCAATGCACTATAGAAGGGAAAATAAAAAGCGTTTACGATTATAACACCAATATAATTTTGGTGAATAGAGAATTTAATATACAGAAGTAATACAAATATAGGCCAATATATTACTAGTAGTTAACTAGTTACTAGTCAACAATGTACAATACAAGCAATGCTAAAGGCAAAAAACAAACTCAACATCAAAATCATCTTCAGGAGCTAGATTTTTGGCATCACCATCCTGAGCAGACTGGAATAACGGCATGTTCAAATGCATTTGTAAATGAAGGGAATCAGAACCTCACTTCATAAGTCACTTACCATGTCACAGTTATTGACATGCGATGCCAACAGAGGCAGCGGCATAGAGATGCCACATATTTTGGCATCTCTATATTTTTTTTAGGTATTTTTGCAAAGTGCTCGTCATCCGGGGGAAGAGGACTTGTGTCCAATTTTTCTTGAACTGGAACAATGTACAATGTAATTTTTCCTCCATTCGTTTCATCCTTGAGCTGCTGCCCACTGTAACCCCCAGTCTCCATCGGGATCGGATTCAGCTTCCGCTGTCCAGAACCCCCTGTTAAAACCAACGGGAGACTCTGTCATATGAAACTAAAGTCGCATATTTAGAGCAATGGTTTATAGCCCCCCCCCCCCCCCCCCCCCCCCCCCCCCCCACAATGAAGGAAAATATTGGCCATGTAATAAGGGATATTTACCTTTAGACTTCTTCAACAGCCATCCTGCAGAGAGACCAGATATTTTGGGATATCGTCTCTCCAATTCTGCTTCGATCTGGAAAGGAAACCAAATTGTAAAGAAAGTAATCGGGTCCTTTTGACATGACAATATCCTTTACGGCTGCAATGATTCATTGTAATGATTGCAATTATTCATTTCGTTGTCAACTAATTTGTGATCAATTCAGATGACACATGCCTAACTACTGTTTAATATAAATGAATACAGTCAGAATAAGCCTAAAGACCCAATGAGTAGCTTCCCATTCAGGCCGGGAATCCATTTTTGGATTCTGTACAGAATATTTAGGGATTCAACTTATTTTGATCCTCCTCTATGAATATTTGAAGTTTTTCAGAAAGCTTAGGACAGGCTTAAATGGGTTAATTGATCTTTTATTTGAATGGCGGCCTAATCAACAGCTAAGCAAATGGATTTTGAGCGAATAATTAATTATAGTTACCTGAGAATGGCAGGCATCCATGCAGAGAAATGGTCCAGCGTGTTGGAGACTCATCACATCCTCTGCAGTCTTTTGGTCTTTTGGCCAGTTGGTCAACATCACACAGAACAGTGTAACTCAGTTGTTGTTGTTTATTGTTTTGTTTGTCCATTTTTCGTATATGTTCACACCATTGTCAGCATGGGTTCTTTTTATCCTAGTAAGAGCTATACAAGTGATTATGAATTTAATTTAATTCAAAGACCACCACCCCAGTTTTACATGCACATTACACCCACAAGAGTGTACTCACATAACCACATGGACCAGTAAGGGAACCTTTGTTTTCGTTTCTACACGGACTTACAGACCCGTGAGGTCTATTTGGTTTGGTTCCTAATGTTTTTTTTTTCCCCCGTGGACCATCTTGGAAACCGCTCAGTGACCGTAGGGTGGTCCCTGGACTCCACGTTGACAACCACTGCTCTACACAGCATAAATCCTCGGAGTGCATTGGTGCGTTCAGTCCAATCTAATCCAACTCTATTTATAAAGCATGTTTAAAAAAACAACAGAGTTGGCAAAATGACTGTACAGTCAATAAATGGGAGAATCGCAAAAAAGGAAAAAAGCTGAAAATGTCAGACCAAGACATTTTTTTTAAATGGGCAGCATGTATCTGTCCATCCTATTTAACTTCACTGTCCATTTTGACACCAAAAGGCACAAGATTCTAAAATTGGTCCACTTTTGATCATGGAAATAACATCAATGTGGAGGAGGGGCGGATCTAGGCTTGGGCTAAGTGCCCTGACTGCCCCAACAAACATGGCATGCAAAACAACATGATATTTCAAATTAAAGTGCTTATATTTTAAACGATTTGAAACACTACTACTACTGCTACTAACTAACTACAGCTGTGGCACCACTAAACCAACAGCATTTCATCATTGAAAACAGAAAACTCTCTGAGTCAGACCTTTAGCTTTATGCATGCTGCGTGTCTGTTGCAACTTCAACAACAACTGATGTCATTATTGATGCTTACTGGCCTAATAAAAGTCCTCGCCCCCATATTCTCCTGCACCCCAATTGGGAAATGTTACATCGTCCCCTGGCTGAAGAGGAGAGTCTAGATGGTTAGTTTGAACTGTAAACCAACTTTGATAAATATGTCAGACCAAATTCATTCATTGTGAGGAGAAACCAGACAGGTTTTCCACAGTGAATTGCTTTTAAACTAGTGTTGATTTGGACAGGAACAGGTCTTTTGAATAACGTTATGTGATACAATTATGTAAATCTTTTTTGTATTTTAATCATCTGAAATGTTTAGGACTGTTTTTACTCTAGCCTTAATAGAATACGTACCGTATAAGAAGATAATATGTTTTTTTATTCGCACTGCTTTCCACCTCATATTAGTGAGAGCAAATACCCCCCCCCCCCCCCACCCTCTCAATATGGTGTGTGTGTGTGTGTGTGTGTGTGTGTGTGTGTGTGTGTGTGTGTGTGTGTGTGTGTGTGTGTGTGTGTGTGTGTGTGTGTAAGGCGTGACCCTGGAGCAGGGGGGGGGGGGGGGGGGACCACAGGCAAAAGCCTGTGGTCACTGTAATCCCCTCACAATGAGATTATATTGAGATTGTCCCTATGTTGGAGTAGTGGGCAGTGACCTCCCATCACATGTGTGACTAAGGCACACACACACACACCCACACCCACACACACACACACACACACACACACACACACACACACACACACACACACACAGAGAAAGAGTGTTGATTCCCCTACCCTATACCTCTAACAAGTAGTGGACAGTGAATTTCTAAGAATTTTTAACAATCTTTAACAATCTTGAGGTATTGTGCACTTAAAGGGGAATTCCAACCATTTTATTTTTTTTCTGAGATTGTACAAATGCAACCCAATGAACCCTAACGGGTTCATTTTGTTCCATTTGTACGCTCTCGGAAAAAAGAAATCCATTAACATGGTAAAATACATCTTGATGATATCACATGTTTCACCGTGTTAGTGTTTTTTTTTTTTTTTTTTTTTCAGACCTCCATTTCTTGGGAACACAGAATGGGGGAACTTTTTTTTTTTTACCATGTCTACCCAACACATCTAAGGTACATCAATGACATAGTAAAATATTGAAAATGGGTGGAGTTCCCCTTTAATATATCTACTCCATCAGTAGGCCCATAATCTCTGAGGCCAAATATTGAACATTTTACTCCACAACAATAATTTGGCAGGTTTACTTTGTACATTTTGATTGTCACTGCAAAACCTGCAACACGGACTGATAGTAGAAATGTTATAATCTTCCTCATTAGGACCAATTACACAAACATACTGTAGGTTGAACAGTGGTGAAGATGCGTTTGTCAAAGTGGGGTCTGGGGAACCCTAGGGGGACCCCAGTGGTTCTCCCAGTAAAATGTGTTCAACATCATATAGTGTCACATGTCGTTTAAACCAAATGTCACACTTTTCAGTATATAAACATATCATGAAGATTTATTCTACACAAATCTTTGCTTCTGGAGGTCCCTGAAAATAATTTGAAGTGGAGGATCTTCAGCATTATGGACATGAAAAGCAATGTCTATAGATGATATTATTGTATAAGTGGTGATATTAGTATTACTGTATTTTATTTTAATTTATTTTCCACTATTTGAACTAGGAGCAATCTGTAAGCCAGTGGAGAAAAACTATTGCCATTTACACATTTTATGTTTTTATATGCCATCCATCCATCCATCCATCCATCCATCCATCCATCCATCCATCCATCCATCCATCCATCCATCCATCCATCCATCTTGGGCTTATTTTGAAGAATATTGAAAGCACTTTCACTTTTGCTCTACTCCAAGTTAGTGATAGGACGATTATAGTGAGAGAAATAATGGTGTTTTCACGGTCATCTGGACAATAATGGATGCATTTATTCCACAACATGCTGTATAATTAGTTTTAGTTTAGTTTAGTTTATTTCAGACCTTTCTTGACAAGAACACATTGCAATGCACAGTATTTATACAATTGTGGTCTGAAAAGGTGTAGGCAGAAGCTAGCAGCTTATAATTGCCTACCCTAGGTACAGGGTCAAGTTTCAAATCATTCAGTAAACTTAGCTTGATTATTTTGGTAACAATAACAGTAATAATGAAGATCGTGACTCTACTATAGATACTGTATGTATACAATCACCAAGCAAAACACAAACGACGCATCAGCCAAACAATGCAGTAGCTAAATAATACATACAAAAAGGATGAATAATACATTTAAAAAGTACATATTTATCTGTGTGGGACCTGCCTCTGCCTTGAAGACAGTTCAACTGTAACAAAATAAAAAAAAATGCATTTTCCCTTCTTTCACTTTTCACTTTTTTTTTTTCACTGAGCCTCTCTACAGTGAATGAACTGTGTCCATGTTTTAAAATCAGGGTTAATGGTAAAACCGTTTAATAGTCCTGGCCTTACTTCAAGTATGTTAATACACGCACACGCACACGCACACACACGCACGCACGCACGCACGCACGCACGCACGCACGCACGCACGCACGCACGCACGCACGCACACACACACACACACACACACACACACACACACACACACACACACACACAGTCTTGAATCTGAGTGTTATTATAGTGGTGAAATGGGTGATGTAACGTTTGCTTAAGTAAAACAGTTTCCGACTACACTGTGTGTGCTGAAGACGGACCCCCCACTGATCCCTCTGGCTCTATAATCCCTCCCCTCAGCCACACCTTACAGGGACCACCGTGGACCACCAGGTCCTCTAGTATAAAAGACCCTCAGTATCAGTCCTCCAACAGCTTGCATCTGGAAGAACCTCCTGCCAACCAAGACAACCATCCAAGAGAAGCATGATGGAGCTCAAAGCCACCATACTGCCCCTTCTCCTCATGCTGTTCCTGGGACACTCTCACAGCCACCAGGTAAGAACACAACACACTCTACTGCTAATAGTTTGTCTATTATACATTGTTACCGTAGCTCATCAAGTACGTCACATCTGCTTTTTGCACTATTTCAGGGAAATGCTTAAGCCTATAACGGTTTTGTCTAAAATGACACGGCCAAAATGTTGATGCCAGGCTGAAAAAGTGATCATCTTTCTTCCCCACCCCAAAAAACAAACAATACAAACAAACAGATTGATTAGTTCCGTTTCAGCCCTACTACTGTCCACTGTGGTGTGGGTGATATATGAAACACTGACCGCCTCTTTTTTCTGTTTCTTTTCAGCACCATGGTACGAACGTCCACGGACACGGTGAGTCTTCTAATCTATGCCAGTTCATTTCTGTCATGTGGTTCTCAGCTTGCAAATTTATTTGCAAGCTGTTTATTTATTCTTTTTGGGGAGGGGACAATTTGTGGAGGTGGAGGATTATAAGAGACCATCACCGCATCAAACTATTACTACTACTATTACTACTAAGAGTCAAACGAGATGCAATCTAATGCTATTCTGTTAACATGAGGGGGTGTGGTACCACTGCAGTACCACATAAGCAATGAGCTGGCACCACGGACAATCTCAAATGCTCACCACTGTACCAGTATGTGTGCAGCATGATAAGTCAAAACAGTCCGACTGCATCATAACTTGACATGACCTGTTTTCTGTATTTGTCTCCTATGCTGTCTACAGAGGACCTGTGGGGACAGGACGACGTGGACATCAGCGACATCATCCTGTCCGTGAACAACGGTTAGTTGGATAGTCTGTATTCCATCACTGACGGGAGACATGACACCATCCTCTACAGGAACTATGGCATCCATTCTCAACCCTATCCATTATGCATTAGCGCCATTTGATAGCATTGTTTTATCGAAGCGCGAGCAACTTTTACTTGGGTACTTTTAAGTCTATTTTGACTTGGAGTAAGTGCTGACATTTTGCTGACATTTTCTTGAGTTAATAGAGCCGACAGGCTCATTTATTCTTGACCATCAGGTCAAAATTCGTGTCAGACCACTCATTAGAAGAGCAGGGAGACCAAACGCAATACTCTCTATACTATATTTGAGAATATTATAGGTTATTCATAAAAAAGGGTTACATAGTCAGGGACGTGCATAGATAGTTTCTCATTTTAGTTTTGCTTTATGCTATATATGGGATTAAAAGTGTCTAATAATAATATGTATGCACTAAAATTACACTCAAGATTTACACAGTTAACCTTGAGTTATGTGATGGCCGGCTTGCATTCTGATCTGTCTATGTTGTGTTGCGTTCTCTCTCTGACTGCAGGGACCAGGGACTTTCTGCTGGAGGGAGACATATTGGTTCCCAGAAAAAGGAATGCCATGAAGTGCTTGAGCGCAACGTTCGACTGCACCTGGCCAAAGTCAGACAACGGCAACGTGGAGATTCCATTCACCTTCAGCTCCAAATACAGTAAGACGCCCTACAATGGAATACGATAGACCAGTGGTTTTCAACCAGTTTGACACCAGGGCCCACTATTTATTCAGCATTTAATCCACAGACCACCGTTTGAGGACAGATCCAAAACTAAAGATTTTTTTTTGTTTGTTTTTGTCCACAATACCAGGCTCGATTTTGGAAACAAAACAGGCAAACAGATCAAAGATGACCATTCTTAATACATTCTCTAATTGTCTAGACTTGGGCTAATTCAGTTTATAAACTTTTTAACTCTTGCGCTTTCATTTGGTTTAATTTTTACGCTCTCAAGAGTTACATCTGGTTAACAAATTTTCCATCACTTATCCACTGGTGGTCCCCAGATCACTGATTGAAAACCACTGCAATAGATAGAGTCAAGGTTAAGATGTGCTTTGCGCATGTGGATCTGTTAACGTTGTGTGCTTTTGCATGCCACTGTACGGTTGTAGTAGGGAATCCATTAATAAAACACATTATTTCCAGGAATACTTAATCTTTTTTTTGCAATTAAACTCATTAGTTTGATAAACTGTTTCTCCAAATACTATAGTCCTTCCACACATTGTGTTGACACATGTTGCCTCATGGCTGTCCTTGTGTGCTTTTTTTTGCAGCCGAAGCCGAGAGGGATGTGATCCTGACCGCCATGGACGAGTTCCACTACAGGACGTGCGTCCGCTTTGTCCCACGCGCCAAGGAGACGATGTATCTCAGCATCGAACCCAAACGCGGGTGAGACACTGAAGGCAAACGTTGCCGATTAAAATATAACTTCTTGAAATGTAATGAAACGCCAATCCCGAGAGTCAGGACTGTATTTGAAAGTTAATTTTCCACCTCCGGCTCTAATCTGAACGCCTTAACGCAATAAACTACCCGGCAGTCTGCATCAAACACCACACAATTATTTGCAAAATGTGCTTGGTCTCTCTCTCTCATTGCCGTGTTTGATTTATTTGAGTAAAAAAATAAAAACACACCAATGTGTGAACTGAGTGGTGCTGTGTGTACTCTGTATTGGTGAAACAGCGTCCCCTGTTGATATGCTACACATAGGGACAGCCATGTGTATTCTGTATTGGTGAAAACAACGAGACACTGTTAGTACTAGAAACATAGGTACAAAGCCAAGTCTTGGAGCCTGCACCGCTCAAAAACGTGAGTAACGTTCCACCACTGGTTACAATACTTACTAGTCTCTCTTTCTCTCTCTCTCCCTCTCTCCCTCTCTCTCTCTCCCTCTCTCTCTCTCTCTCCCTCTCTCCCTCTCTCTCTCTAGGTGCTACTCGTCTCTGGGGCGCACGGGGTACAGGCAGGTGTTGTCGCTGCAGAAGGTGGGCTGCGTGCAGCACGGCGTGGTGCAGCACGAGCTGCTGCACGCGCTGGGCTTCCACCACGAGCAGAGCCGCAGCGACCGCGACCAGCACGTCCAGATCAACTACGAGAACATCTGGGGATGTAAGAGGATTGCTACGCAACACTATAGCCACGTTTCCATAAGCCCTATTTTTGCGCAAAAACGGCTCTTGCGAAGAGAATGTTGAATGGAAACACTTCAAAATGCGAATAAGTTTCCATTTTGCGCAAAAATAATTTCTCGCTGAAAGGTGCCGTATTTTGGAGCGTATCGGAAGAGCCTAATGCGCAAATGAGGTATGGAAACGGCTTGCGAAAAGACTTTCTATTGGAAAGCACTGAACACGCATTATAGCGCATTTGAAGAGTTGTGTGGCCTGCCGATGAGTGCATTGTTATTTGTTAATTTAAGTTATATTTCTACAAAAAAACGCTCAGAACGGACGAGGGACGCATGGCCAATAACGTTCAGACTCCCATCGCGTTTATTCATGAAAGTTGCAAGGCAACTACAGGTCCTATATTTACAGTAGGCTTATCTGATCTGTATCATCATGCATGATAGCTAAGATACGCAAGTGATATCAGACATAAACAGCTGTTTTACATGACCGGGCTCTGCCCTTATAGATATTATTCCGTTAATCAAGTTCAAACCATTTTTCCTCGCACGTGTCGCGCTGCAGATGACATGGTGTAGTCTACAATATCGCACTTCATCAATTAATGGAAACAGCGGACAATTCGCTCTTCTTTTTTCGACTTAAGTTCATACTCTTCCTATTTTCGCAAAGGTTTTATGGAAACGTGGCTTATGTGACACTAGGGTTGTCAGTGATGGCATTCCTGTGCTGCTTGCCTGCGCTGCTGCCTGCACTGCTGCCTGCACTGCTGCCTGCGCCACTGCATGCACTGCTGCCTGCGCCACTGCATGCACTGCTGCCTGCGCCTGCGCCACTGCATGCACTGCTGCCTGCGCTGCTGCCTGCGCCACTGCATGCACTGCTGCCTGCGCCACTGCATGCACTGCTGCCTGCGCCACTGCATGCACTGCTGCCTGGGCTGCTGCCTGCGCCACTGCATGCACTGCTGCCTGCGCTGCTGCCTGCGCTGCTGCCTGCGCTGCTGCATGCGCTGCTGCCTGCGCCGCTGCATGCGCTGCTGCCTGTGCCGCTGCATGTACTGCTGACTGCGTCGCTGCCTGCATCGCTGCCTGCGCCAGTGCATGAGCCGCGGCCTGTACCACTGCATGCATAAGCAGTGCAGAAGTGCCATTGATGCCGCTAAAGCACGACCCTCGAGTGCAATGTTGCGATTACACAACAGTTACCGTAAAATACACTGTATGTCAACTCAATTTCAAATGGAGCCGCTAGGATTCGTTTGGTTCAAATTTCTACACTCTCAGGAATCTTTTAAAAATTGGTGGAATTCCCATTTGAGATATTAGCTAAAGATCATATTATAGACAGAGAGATGTAGCCTACGGACAGTTAACATTTTAAATGGTGTTAAAGTGAACGTCGGCCCACCCTGACACCCTGTCTCCTTTGCCTCCTCAGATCAAGATGCCAACTTCAAGAAGCGTGACACCAACAACCTGAACACTCCGTACGACTATGGCTCTGTGATGCACTACGGAAGGTAAAGGCACATTAACCTACAGCAGTGGTTTTCAACCAGTGGTACAGGAACAACCACTGGTGGTCCCTGACTAAATGATGGACACTTGTTAACCAAATGGACACTTGGACAGACCTGTAACTCTACAGAGCGTAAAATGAAATCAAATTGATGTTTCATTTTACTCTCTCAAGAGTTACATTATATTTACTGTAAACTCCTGTATTACTTAATTTTCAAGAATCTACACATTTAGAAAATGAATTTAATTTGACCTGCGTTTGGCTCAGTTATGCCTCTTAAATTGTCAAAATTGACAAAACTTGAAAATCCTTAGTTTTGACTCCAAGAGACTAAACTCAACATCAAATGGTGGCCCATGGCTAAAATGAAGAATAAATAGTGGGCCCTGGTATGAAAAAGGTTTAAAACCCCTCACCCTACAGTATAGTGTCCATATTCTGCTCATACATTGCAACTGTAGAAATGTACTGCGCTGTGCATGCTTTGCATTGTGAGCAAGGTGTGTCTCTTTGAAAAGTACTACACATAATCAAACAACTACAGATGATCCAAAAAGGATCCAGTGCACAAGCCAATGCATGCACACACTAACTATAACTACTGCTTCTAAAGGCTCAATCATATACTCCAGGGTGAAGTTAGTTTAGGTCAAGGGCTTTCACTGTGGTGTAGTTTTATGAGGCTTCACCCTGGTGTATGTATGAGCCAGGGTGAAGACTTAAAGAACTACACCCCTGTGAAACTCTTTCACCGCGAGTCACTTCACTGTGGAGTATGATTAAGGCTGAAGCCACCAATGACCCCACCACCACGTCACTAAATCTGCTACAGACGTATTTTCTTCCTCCTTTTCTTAATACTCATACAGTAACACTAATCCTCTTCCCCTGTCTCTCTCCCGGTACAGGAATGCCTTCTCCAAGAGCCCGAGCCTGGACACCATCACTCCCATCCCTGACGCCAGCGTCCAGATCGGCCAGAGGAAGGGCATGTCCAACATGGACGTCCTGCGGGTCAACAGGCTCTACAAGTGTCCGCCAGTCACCCAGGAGCAGCGGCGGCAGGGAGAGGAGGCCCGGCTGGCCAGGGAGAAGAAGGAGCGGGAGGCGGCCGCCAAGGCCAAGGTCAAGAAACAGACCTTCAAGAACAAGTCCACGCTGTTCTAGATCTGTGTGAGCTCCGCGATCCCCATGCCCTTTCTGCCATCCCCGTCTCAGTGATGGGCCTGGCTGTTTATTATTTATTCTATTACTATTAAAATTTAACCCAAGTGCCTTTTATTTATGGGGAACACATCTGTCACTTTGACCAGTAAGACCGTCCCATTTTCACAATGGTTCAAAAAAACACAGATCCACAAGCTCACAGTGCACCACTTGGTGGCGCCCTGTGATCTGCTGTTTTTCAATAGCTGAGGTATCACACAATGCATAATTAGAACGTGTCCCTGACGAAAAAAGGGTTAACTAAGTTAATTTAACTACTACTGTATAACTGTAGAATAAGTTACTATAGAGGGTGATGATGTGTAGTTGTTGTAGGAGTCAATGTACTGTACTATATTGTTTTATTGGTGTACTGCATGTATTGCTGCAAGTCTGTATGTCCAAGACAAGTTTCTCCATGGAGACAAAATAAAGTAACCTTGAACCTTGTATGACACGTGACATTCATTTACTGTATATATTGTCTATTGTTGTGCAGCTGAAACTGCAGGTATGACCAAAGCTGTGAATTCAACTTAAAAAATAGCATAAGAAGCAAAATGCACAAGAGGAAAGGAGACAAGGCATCCTGTGACAACCATCGTGGTATTGCCCTCTTGGGCATCACTGGAAAGATATGGGCGAGAATCATCCTCAACCGGCTCACCAGCCATGTAGCTGAGAACGTGTCCCTGAATCCCAATGTGGTTTCCGTGCAGGCAGAGGTACCTGCGACATGATCTTTGCTATCAGACAGCTGCAGGAAAAAATGTAGAGAGCAGAACAAGGGTCTCAAGAACAAGGGTGTTTGTCGACCTCACCAAGGCCTTTGGCACAGTCAACCGTGAGGGCAGCAAATCCTTGCCAAGTTTGGCTGCCCAGAGAAGTTGATCTCTCTCATAGCTTCCTTTCATGACGGGATGCAAGCCAGGGTCGAAGAGAATGGTGATACATCTGAGCCATTCCCAGTCAGGAATGGAGTGAAGCAAGGGTGTGTTCTGGAGCCAACCCTCTTCTCCATCTTGTTCTCTGCAAGATGGATGCTTTCCGAGATTGTGAAAGAGGTGTCCAGTATCCGCTTCATTGCAAAGCACTTCAAATTGCGAAGATTTTGAGGCTGTACTCAGGGAATTCCTGTTCGCTGATGACTGTGCTCTGGCGGCTACAACTCCAGATGACATCCAGCACATTGTAAACCGCTTCTCAGCATCTTATAAGTGCTTTGACTATAAGACTTGGGAAGAATCCACCACAGAATCCTGCTGTGCTCCCCCCACCACCAGTGACCATTGACAACACGGATCTCAATACCGTAGAGAAGTTTTGCTACCTTGGCAGCACCACCTCCAGCAATGGCTCTCTGGACAATGAGATCTCATTGTGCATCTCCAAAGCCAGCTCATCCTTCGGAAGTAGGATACCAGTAGCAGATGACTAATGGGCTAGTGCGGTCAAAACCAAACAAATACAGCCGACAAGCGTTACTAGCATGTGAACAAAAGAGGTCAAATAGGATGATAATTTTTATAAAACCTGGCGTTTCTTTAAATAAACTATTATTCATAGGTCTGTTGGACAATCAGATGTCTTACTCAGATTTTCAACCAGTATTGACGTCACCAGAGGCAGCGTCAGCATATAAGGTGGAGATTCAGGGCTGGATCCAGGCAAAAGAGCCTATATAATTTTTAAACAAACTAAAAGTTAAAAAGATATCCAGATATCCTAGATACCCATCCTATTTTGTCGGTCAACAGAGGGTATGTGCATGATGTCGTCATTAGCCACGTTTCCATAAGCCCTATTTTTGCGCAAAAACGGCTCTTGCGAAGAGAATGTTGAATGGAAACACTTCAAAATGCGAATAAGTTTCCATTTTGCGCAAAAATAATTTCTCGCTGAAAGGTGCCGTATTTTGGAGCGTATCGGAAGAGCCTAATGCGCAAATGAGGTATGGAAACAGCTTGCGAACAGACTTTCTATTGGAAAGCACTGGACACGCATTATAGCGCATTTGAAGAGTTGTGTGGCCTGCCGATGAGTGCATTGTTATTTGTTAATTTAAGTTATATTTCTACAAAAAAAAAAACGCTCAGAACGGACGAGGGACGCATGGCCAATAACGTTCAGACTCCCATCGCGTTTGTTCATGAAAGTCGCAAGGCAACTACAGGTCCTATATTTACAGTATCTGATCTGTATCATCATGCATGATAGCTAAGATACGCAAGTGATATCAGACATAAACAGCTGTTTTACATGACCGGGCTCTGCCCTTATAGATATTATTCCGTTCATAAAGTTCACTTCAAACCCTTTTTCCTCGCACGTGTCGCGCTGCAGATGACATGGTGTAGTCTACAATATCGCATTTCATCAGTTAATGGAAACAGCGGACAATTCGCTCTTCTTTTTTCGACTTAAGTTCATACTCTTCCTATTTTCGCAAAGGTTTTATGGAAACGTGGCTATTGTAACCGGAAGGTACTTTCTGGCTTTCGCAGGCAGCACATACATACATACAAACAGAAAAGTCATGCCCGATATCCCGTAAAAACGACGATAAAGTCACTTTGTCACTCCATTTGCCACTCACTTTATGCAGTCGCACATACCCTCTACATACATTTCACAGCATTATAACACTGCACACTTAATGGATGTATTCATCTTATTTATATTTGCATTGCATGACATTACACTACTGTATATACAAGTACGCTGTACATTGACGCTGAAGCTTCTCCTGGAATACTTGCCAATGCATACATTTTAAAGCCATTAAGGTTCCGGACGATAAAACATAGTGAGTTAATTTGCAGTTCTAAACTGCTATAGCATTGTGGCTGTAATTACATTTAACACTAAACGTCTCTGCACATACTCAGGCCAACAATGTGCACCAGGGTGAGGTAACTTCACACACACATCCACTGTTGACCATCACTGACACAGCAACAGATTATTTTTCATAAAACCTAGAATCTAGGGTCAGAAACTAGAATCTAGCGTAAGAAAATAAAAGAAACTAGAAAATGCCAGAAACTATAATCTGCTGTCAGAAAGTAGAAGCTAGCATCAAAAAATGGAATCTAGAATCTAGTGTCAGAAACTGAAATCTAGTGTCGGAAAATAAAATCTAGAATCTAATGTCAAAAACTCAAATTTAGTATCTAGCATCAGGAACTAAAATCTAGTGAGATTGCCTTCACACCTTACACTCGGTACTGTCTGGCCACATCTTGGAGCAGCCTACCGAGTGGACCATCTTTGTGCTTCAGCCCTAACCATTCAGTCCACTGAAAAAGGCAGAGTGGTCTGACAGCAGCTCTTCTGTACGATTTCCCCTCTGCCGCCACACCTGCTCCTTCACACTTCTCCAAGCTCTCTCAATATGCTGTGTATGTGCAGCAGTTTGGGGATCGACAAACCAGTGGGAATAGTTCACAATTTGGTGCTCGATTTCCCCTCTGCCGCCACACCTGCTCCTTCACACTTCTCCAAGCTCTCTCAATATGCTGTGTATGTGCAGCAGTTTGGGGATCGACAAACCATGTGAATAGTTCACAATTTGGTGCTGATACCCAAACTGGTGCAACGTGTGTTATGGTCGCCAGTCATCGCTCCGAATTGTGGAGCCCATCTTGACATGATGTAGAATTATTGACAGAAGGTCCTTGCGTACTCTTTTTTTTTTAACTAGGCGCAGGACAGGTTTGGCCCTCTGGTTAGCTCGTACGCCCACCATCCCAAACACCCACTTCTGGCGCCTCCAGGTTGCTCCAACTCTTCCTCTGCCATACTGTAATTAAATAAACAAAAAAAGGTTAATATTAATATTATACCAATAATTCAGGGATCAGGGATGAAAAAACGCTGCCCCTCTACTGATCAACTGACCATCTGTCTCTGTGCAAGGATCAGCACTGCATGTTGGACACTGCTTTACTTCGACTACAGCACAGGTCTTCAAAAGGTGGGTCAAGGTCCCTGTGGGACCCTCATGGTTACTACAGCAAGTCTATGTGTGGTAAATATACCCAATGATCTTTATTCTGTTTGGAACATTATCCAAATAGCCAGTCAACAAGCTCACAAGGCCATGTGTGCAGCTGCAGCACAATGCAGCCACAAGCCATAAGTGGTGCTCTGAACCAATATACAGGCAATGATAAAGGATGTTTTAAAAGCATTAGCAAGACCAGCACAGATTGGTTGAAAGTTAATAAAACCTAAACCACATCTACTGTGTGCATAATCTAATGGGTCACCGAGGTATTTTAAGGAATTGGAATGTGACCAAAATTACAACTTTAGTGTAGGAACACCTCTTTCCTAATGTGTAATGGAGGGTGAGACCAAAATCTGGCCTTTGGTGCACACTCTATTATTATTTTCACGATTGTGTACCGCTTAGACCAAATGTTTGTAGGCTACATTTAAAAAATAGAAATAGCTCAAATCAATCTACAAGCCAAGCTCACAAGCTGTCAACTCAATGGAGATTGTGTTTACATATTCAGGACAACTGTGGCTCAGGAGGTACAACAGATTGGCATGTACACAGGAGGAGCCGAATTTTGAGTCGGTGACCCACAGTTCATTGGACAAAGTGCCCTTGGGCAAGAAAATTAACCCCAAATTGCCTGCAAAGTGCTGGTTGGTGCCTTGCATGGTTTCCGCCGCTATCGGTGTAAGAATGTGTGTGTGTGTGTGTGTGAATCGATGAATCTAATGCACTATGTCAAGCGCCTTGGATAAAGGCGCTATATAAATGCGCAATTTAAGATCTACGTATTCAACCAGAATAACTGCTTTATATGGCAACTCTACAGACCTTTCTCTTATGGCGGAACAAAGAACAAAGACTCATCGATGACAGCGGTTTCCCACCTGCCACCCATGAGTTGCCCATTATGGCGCCTCATCTGTTCCACAGCTCTTCTGCAAACCTTGTATTTGAACAGAATAGAATCTTCATTGTCACATCATCTTTGCAGATACATGTACAACATTTATTTGTTGCTTTATAAGTTGGCCTGGCCACACCAACACTTATTTTGTGTGTGTGTGTGTGTGTGTGTGTGTGTGTGTGTGTGTGTGTGTGTGTGTGTGTGTGTGTGTGTGTGTGTGTGTGTGTGTGTGTGTTGTGGCGTCTCGCTGCGGGACCGCACGCCGCACCACCACCTCCCCGGAGAGAGAGAGAAAATGTAGGAGGCGGAGCGAAGCACCACCAGCTGGGCTGCATCATAGAGGGCAGGTACTTCCCCAATCACCTGCTTGAGAACCTCAGATGAGAGCCACCTGTGTACCTGCTCAAACATTATAAAGAGGCTTCGTCTCCTCACACTCAGCCTTTGCTCTCTCTGTGGCAGGTTGGCGTGCGGTCTATGGCTCTATACTGATGCATCACTGCTGGGCTCAGCTGGAAATGAGGCTTTAAAGTGTGGCCTGGAAAAAGACTTTAAAGGAGGACAATAACCCCTGTGTGAGGCCCCACCACCTCTACTCACCTTTAACTGGTCATGTCAATATAATCAATTCGAGAATTTGTGTTACTTACCTGGAGCTAGACATCCTAATTTAAAATATCAAAGAAGTCCTAATCTAAACACCTACCTACCCTACTTGCCTCCGCCGGCGCCCTTCCTGGCCTGCTGTCATCGACCCCCCCCCCCCCCCCCCCCTCCCCCTCCCTGGAAAAAAAAAAAAAAAAAAAAAAAAAAAAAAGACTGCTTAGGTGTAGTTTTCCCCCGAACGTTACTGCATAATTTGCATTTCTGCTCCTGTGACTATAATTTGATTTAATAAACGGGTGCCATGTTTGGGCCCAAGCCTGTTCCCTGCTTGTCTGTCTCTTGAAGTTGGCGAGTTATATGCAACCTGGGTGTCATGTCCATGTATACTGGGCAGCCCATGGTTGAGCCTCCTGGTGATACCCTTCGACAGTGCAAACCTAGTACAAGTAGAGACTGGTGCAACCCCAGCGAAAGCACAAGAGGTACACTACAAGTCACTTATAGCATTCAGAGATTCAGTTGAAGGTCATGAACTCTTTAACCCACTGCGCTCACTTAGGTCACGGTGTATCTGTTGAAATCAAATCATTACAGTAAGAGGGTTGTGTGTCATCTGTTGAAATCAAATCTTAATAGAAAGATAGAAAGACTGGCAACAGGTGCGTATAGGGCAGCAGGACATACAATGAAACATCTAAAAAGGTCCCACGCACTCACTAAGATGCAATCTTATTGTGTGCGATACCCTTTTCCCATTAAGGTAGTCATGAACTCTGCATCATAAGTTTAAGAGAAAAGGATTTATTCCAGTCAAAATAGGTTACAACAATTTTGAAACATTAAAACAAATTTGAAATAGTAAAATCCTTTCTAATCATTTCTAACAAATATTTTACTGCAATGCCTTCTGGGGATCCCAACAACAACAACATGGTCCGCAGGATTTATGAAATGTCGAGCATCACTCACACAGGAACATTCACTCTTATTATTTTTTTCCAGAAAAAAATATCTAGCGGCAGAAACTAGAATCGAACATGTGAATGTTTCGTGAAGATTTTTGTAAACCATGTTTTTTCTGTTCTATTAACCCTATGGAACATGAAAAAAGTGGCTTACATTTTTTGTTTTTGCCCAGAAAATATTTAAGCACAAGATCCCCTATATGGTAATAATTAACAATATATTCATTTTTAAGAAGCACATGTGACATATTAAACTAGGGTTTCCATGATGTCTGGCTGATTTTAGCACAAGGAACGTTTTGTGCAAAACTAATGCTTGGAATGGATTCAGAACCATGACAAAACCCTGGTTTGACATGTCACATGCTTCTTAAAGAATGATTATATTTTTAATTATTACCTTACAGGATCTTATGGGTAAATATTTTCTGGGCAAAAAAATAAAAAAAATGTAAAGCTTTTTTCCCCAAGCTCCATGGGGTTCACAGAACAGGAAAAAAAAAAAAAAAAAAAAAAAAAAAAAACGGTTTGTAAAAATCCTCACGAAACATTCACTAAACCCTAAACCTGGCTGTTAATTGGAAGAAGTTTGCCTTCCACTTTCAAATCAGCAACAGTTTTTACGTCATCATCGATTAATTTACGGCAGCGTAGAGCCAGTATTTGAAGCTTTTCCTTTTGGGAATTCTTAATCGGGTTCTCAAATTGTCCTTGGTCGGCGATGGCCAACTCTGCCACCGGGGCACTCCAGGCGACGGTATTCCGGTCTACACCAACAGCTTTACACGCAGCCGAGATCGTCTTCACCCGGCCAAACTTCTTCAGGACTTTTCTGTACCTGTCCAATATCTCCTTCGGGGTCCTCGCTACGGAAATTGAGGGAGACAAACTTTCCATTAGCCCGAGATGCGTTTGTGTTTGGGAGTACATACAAATGGCCATAACGCAATACAAATGGTGTTAGTTATTTGGATTCCTTTACTTTTAATGTGTGGCCCGAGTGACGCCCACTCATCAAAATCAGAGCAAAACTCAACATATCAGAGCAGTACTCAACAAACATATAAAGGCAATATTTTTTGTTTAAAATCCCATGAAAAATGGAAGCAAAAACAAAAGAGTTGCGTATATATTTTTGTTGAGTGCATTTCATACATTATGAAAAACTAAGTATATATACATCCATTTTCGTTACCATCTAAACCCCTTATGCTAAACCCCCCATCATTTCTTTTACTATTTTGAAAAACCTTTTGGAGTAGTTCAACGTGCCAAACTATTGACACATTGTGAGCTTGAAGACAGTCCATTTAAACTATTGAAAAATGTTTTTTAATAGTTTAAAAACGCAAAGAAGTTCAGGGATAAGGGGTTTATATAAAAAACAGAAAATGTGATTTTCTGGATTTCCCCCCCCAGTTTGTCTCTCACAATTAAGGTATACCTATGATGAAACTGACAGGCCTCTAGAGAAATTGTACATTTGATGGTTGACCAAATACTTTATGCCCCACTATACCTAGTGATGCTCAAAGTTTTCTATGTCAAGCAAATCAAATTAGATCCCCCCAATCCCTGTACCTCTGGAATGTGCGCCTTGGTCTCGATCCTTCTTTTTGGCCTTCTTGGTCTTCTTTTCTTTTTTGGCTTCTGCCCCTTCCTGCTCCTGCTCTTCTTTGCATTCTTTCCACTTTTCTTCTTCTTCTTCCTATGGTCTGAGCTAGATGTAGAGTCCAAACAAACAGACATGCTTTATAAAATCTATTTATTTGTAAATAATGTCACAACAAATCTCCATATATGTCCTACAGCCCTAGTCAAATGGAACCACTGGGTCACACATGTTGATCAATGCACAGCACACAGTGACTTCTTTATCCAGCATGGGGATGTCGCCAGCAGGATTAAAGAGGTTGTCCACAGGCAACACTTTGTCTAGGTATGTGTATTTCTGTCTGAGGAGTCCAATGACCCTTTCGAGACATGTATTCGGACATTTGCAATTTTCCTTGTCTTTTCAATTTCCTGGGGTGACAGCTGTTTTTTCCCTTTTGTAAAGGCTGGTAGGATAAGAGATGCCATCACCGATGCGGCACTTGTCTGCGATGCCAAATCCTCTGTCTGCAAGTACGCAGTCTCCAGGCCTCAGCTTGTCAAGAAAGCCACAATTTTCAGTGAGGGGCTGGGAGCTTCCAATACGCCTTCTCGTCAGTGACTGTCTTGGATTCATGGATGCGAACAGCAGCATTGATGAAAAACAGGACCGTGCCAACATGTGAGCACACCTCACCCAGTCCTGTGAGGGAAAAAAAATATATATATATATATTATGTTAATGTGATCTCGGTTAGATGTGCTGTAGCTCTGCCTCTATGTTAATCTGATATGGTATGGTAATATGTAACCCTATTGTCAGTACATTGTTTTGTTCCTACATTACACATAGCAGGAGAGGATTGATAGCTCTGGTACAGCTAGTATGTAACAGTCATGTGTGTAACAAAAGTTGAAACTACCCTTTATAGAATTTTTATTTGGCTTATGCTTTACTATCACATGTTTTGTGATGTGATGCCAATGTTGATAATGACAATATGTGTGGGGTAGTGTACATGTGTACAGGGCTGTCCTGTGCAACAACTATGGACTGTGAAAAATATTGTTTTGGTAGAGTTTAGTTTCAACTGAATTACTGTTTTGTCGCGCCAAGGCACCAACACAATCACGCTATTATGAGAGAGAGACTTACATGTTGCGCAATAGTTGCACTACGCAGCGTGCCGAACACCAAGCACAGTACACGGGCCGTCACTCTGCAACAATACGATAAGCCCACATTACTATACAATCCCACAAAACCCACCAAACACATAATAAATGAACGGAGCATAGGTAATACCTTTTGAGTGCGGGCTGCTAAGCCCCCCTTGCTCCTTCTCTCTTTCCTGTCGGACTCGGAACAACCCGTCGTCCCTACAGGAGACCAATTTCGTTTGATTAACTCCATATACTATATTACAGAATTAGCGATCACAGAAACAAACTATGTTTTTGTCCAATGCTACTCACCGGAATGCTTTACAGCACCAGCACTGCTCGTAAATCTCTCTCTCACTACGAGCCACGCTGTTCACTCCAGCAAACACACACGGAAGCGTCTTACAGGAGTGTTTGCCCCAGCTGCCATCTAATGAGCCCAAACCCCCGCTGCCAGAGACACGCCTCCCATCACACGTTGCTCACCCGGCTACATGGGTTAAAGGTTTTAATGGTTGTACATCTTAAAAGGTGGGTTTACAAGGGCTTGGTTATTATACTATTGTTATATTTCCAATACCCCTGTCCACTCATACTATTAGAGCACAATCACCTCTTTGCCTCTTTCCCCTTTAATACATAATATTGTTTGATACTGAACTTCACCATACCTGCCATGCAGTCACAATGGGCAGCAAGCACCTTTTCTGTCTGCTCTGCGATGATCCAGGTTGATGTTGGCTTTAACCTCGGTTGTTGTGAGTGCAGCACCTAGATAGAATAGATGAGTAAAGTATTATTTGACTTGGCTTGAACCAGGCGCATACATATCCCGTTCACTTCTTCAAAACCTATTGTCCCTGTTTTAGCAGTAACATAGCACTGCGCTATACAACATTATGATTAAAAAAAAAAAAAAAAAAAAAAAAAAAACATTTATTTTGTGTCTAAATACAATCATACCTTTCTTTTGTGTCGGAACTTGCTTTCGTCTATTGCTACGAAAGCCCTTCTTCCTCCAATTCTCATCTCTCTTCTTCTCTCCAGTCTTCTGATTGCTTTGCAGCATATCTTTCGTAATTTTGTTGTCGTCATGGTGAGAGATTGGCAGCTCCCAGTCACTCCATCCTCTATCATGTCTGTCTTCTTCTCAGACCCTGTGACAAACTGAGACAAAATAAGATACCAACTACTAATATAGCAACTGGGATGTGATATTTTTGTATTAAGTAAGGTAAAATGCATATTACTATCGATCATGCCCCTAACATTTGAATTGAAGTGAAAGGGAGAGCAACCAACCTGTGCAAAACTTTCATCCACGATGCCAGTGGAATGTGAGACCCAGAAAATATGGAGCCGTCTCTGATGGGCCGTGTTACAGCTCTGCCCTTGTGGGTTGACCTCCTGCAGCACCTGTGACATAACATATTATGTTACCACAATATAGGGCTGGGCCTTTAACTGATTGAGATTAATTAATTACAGAAGCACTAATGCAATTAAAAAATAACTCATTCAGTCCGCATAGATTTTGCTCCACGAATCCTTCCTTCACAGGAAGGATTTCAGGCCTACCGATCATAAGTGTATACATGCAATGGGAGAAGAAGCCAATCGGGGAACCTGCCATTGATACGACTCTCATTGTTTCAGGGCACAGGCCTGAAAGGCCGATCAACTGTTATGCCGATGGTGAATTTCCAGTACATGTTCGGGACTTAGGATTTCTGGGACTTTGGTTCTACGGGCAGACCCTGCCAATTATATCAGCCTACCACCGACAACGCTATAATATGGACTGCTGCGTTATACTGTACATGTCTACACTCTCGTCTCCATGAAATCTATGTGATTATCAATCTACATCAACAGAATACACTGTGAAGCTATTGTTTGGCCATAATACAATTGTCCTCCCGCTGTATTTGATTGGGTCATTCTGAAGACCCGCCATTCCGATCGTTCACTTCCATTAATCGGAATGGTGGGGTTTCTCCGTGGAAAAAAAGACACTGCCTATCTGACGGCCACACATCACCATTCCGAAACACTGCTATTTTGAATAATAACACTTCAAAATCGCAGTGCTGTGTTGTTTTGCTGATCTGAGGGAGAGAGAGAGAGAGAGAGAGAGAGAGAGAGAGAGAGAGAGAGAGAGAGAGAGAGAGAGAGGTATCCTAAAGGTCTATGGCCCTGTCACCCTGACAGTGGCATATAGGCCTTTGTGATTTGCTGCATTTAAAGCTGCTGCCTACAGATTAGCTTGACGTCTGTGGCAGTTCAACCTCCCACTGGGACTGAATTTATCACAGTTAAGGGTTGAATGCATTATTTGATGCAGAGTTACGTTGTTTGACTTATATTGTGTGGTTGTTTGTGGAGGGTTGATGGATAATTGACTCCTGGTTCCATAGTAGAGAGGCGAGCAAACTAACTTGTGCGTATGTGTTCAGGGAACCTAGCGACACTGTCTAAATAGGACATTGAGTTCTAATCATGTTTATATTATGTGGATATTTTGATCAGTAATGTGTGGCACTTTAAATGTGTACATAAAATCTGACCTGTGATGTCTCTGGACATTGTTTAACTGGGGTAATTGTGGAATCAATTCAGGGATTGGTATGGTCCATGGGAGGGGCTCAGCCTTTATAAGTGGAGAAATCTCCCAGTGCAATCAGTCAATGCAGGGCTGGTGTGATGGCCCAAGGCAAAACTGCCCAGTTTGTGTAAATACTTTTGTTCAAGTCTTCAAGTCTGTTAAAGTGATCAAGCAAACCAGTTCTTTGCATCCAACAACTCTGACAGTTTTTTTAAAGTAATTTAATATTTTTGTGTTTTCAACCATGGGTGCCTTGTGGCAATCACTATCACTCACACTCAGTAAAGTTTGTGCAACTGTTTATAGTGCACTGAGGTTGTGCAACTGTTTATAGTATAAAATGCACTCATAATTGCAATGGCCAACTTTTGTAAATATAAAGACATATTCCAAACAATCCAAAATTCTAATTAAATACTCATATAAATAAAAATAAATTAACTCAGATCATGAGTTTTTGTAAGTACAACATTTTCAATTAGTAAAAATAATGCATACTTACAGGCACATTCATCATCAAATACTTTAATGTCATCATTATTATAATTTTGATATTTTTTGTTTCATATGTTGTATACGCATCTTTCAAAAATTACAAAAGATCGATCTTATAATTATCATCTTAACTTTATTTATTATCTTAACTTTATTTTCTTATAGGATTGTATGAAAGGTGCCTCTTTCAAGAGTTTGCATTATGACATATCATATTCGACATGGGTATATTTGTTTCCATACTGCTTCTTAATATGAAAGCTATTTTAATACTGGTAATAATTCAGTGTTTCTCAAAGGCTGTGAGCACATTACAACCTCCAAAAGACACAGACGCGGACGTACTTTCTGGATTTTTAGAATGGCTGTGGAGGGGAAATAAGCTCCGCCCAAGTGGCAAAGTGCCACCCAAGAGGCCAATGGCAAGAGGGTCATAGTTACGTTGCTTCCTGACTCTAGAAGGAGGGGGCGGGTACAATATTAGGAGACCGGAAGTATGTTGGAGTCTATTCATTTCCAATGGTCGAATGAACGTGAACACAACTTATGATCCATTCCTTAACTCCATGGACACTGAACTAAATACTGGACCCGATCATCAAAAGGCATATAATATTTACAGCATATTCATAGTAAAATGGCTTCTATTAGCTAAACAGAAGAAATTTCACTTTGTTATAAATTATTCTTTATCCCACCGCCCAACTCTCGAGATTTGTTAGGAGTCAGGAAGAGTCTCTTTGTAAACTGCAGTTTCACATACGACAGATAGGGGGCTCTGAGAGAAACCATTAATACTTAGGAGACCATTTGTAGGCTTTGTAGTCCATGTCATTTATATAGTGGCGCCAATGGGAGTATGGCCATCTTTATGAATAGAGTATCTTTGGTGCCACATCAGCCTGCTTCCAGCAGACGCTTGGCCTTGAACAAAAAGGAAGTTGTGTCCAACGTCTCTTTCCATCCAGCACCTGTATAAAACACAGCACATGACATAAAGACGCTGCGTCTTTTTTTATGCAGTGCAAAGTGTAGTGTGCGTGCAGCTTAAATGTGTTGGGAGGAAAGTGGGGAGGTCCCAGAACAACATTTTGCAGCTGTGCAGTATGTTGAAAGTTTGCAAGACGTGGAAGAGTAGAGTTGGCTACTAAATAAGACGAAAAAGCCATAACTACTGCTTTTCATTGTGTTGACAAGGATACTAGTGGTGCTCCGAATATTCGCCCGGAATTGGGTGAATATGCATTTTCAGCTTTGACCTGAATAGTCTTAAATACATCACTTAAAGGACCACTTCACCACTTGCAACCTACCTTCAGATAATCCACACTAACGAAATGCATTGGTCAATTGGTGCATGTTTTATGCAACCTTAAAGGACTTTTTTTCAACCAAGATTCAAGCTTTAGGTTGCTATTAGAGAAAGTAAAAGATTGGTGTTAATTGTTTTTCATTTGCTGGTTTATTTAGTTTTAGGGATTCTAGCTGTTTTATGATTTTATTTACATGATTTTTATATATGATATATGATATGATTTTTTATATATATATATGACTTTTTTTTTTTTTTTTTTTTTTTTTTTTACAATTTTATATATACACAGTATATACAGCACTATATCACCACACTGCACTTTATATGGCAGTTTGTCAAATGTAATTTGTCTGACGGCCTGCTCCACTCTGCCAGCACAGAGCCTGCCAGCCTGACTGCAGTGAGGCAGAGGCAGCAGAGCAGCCAAATGGTACGGTCCGTGGGTGTGGCCTGTGGAGGGTATATAAGGAGCTCTCCCTGAACAGGCTCACTCTCCTGTCTGAACCACGATGAGCATGCTCAACAGTGGAGGCTGCTACATTTTCCAAAGCAATATTTAAAATGAACATCAAATATCTAAAATACTGAATGGAGTAAATTATTATAAACTGTCTGTGGTGTTCACATGAAGCTGAGTAGGCCATTAAATGCCCCAAAGTTTTTTTTTTTTTTTTTTTGAATTGAAATACCCCTTGAGACTCAAACATAACCAGGGTGAAGTTACTCGTGGTGAAAGGGTTTCACAGTGGAATAGTTAAGACCTCACCCTGCACCGCGTTGAAAACTCTTCACCTAATCTCACTTCACAGTGAGAAGCGAGTATGTTTGAGCCTTTAGACTAGCCAAAACCTAAATAAACCTGTTATAAGGCATAAATAATTGAGGCGTTTAAGTTCATTTAAATGTAACATATACATCTCCCCTCCACTCACGCAGGCATGTATATCCAATGTTTATAGCCAGCCGCTTCGACCTCTATCCATCGATTGAATAGACACTTATCAACAGAAATGTTACGATCCAATCGTGCCGGTATAGCAGATATTCAGATACCCGCCGGGCAAGTAGATATTTTGTATTCATTGCATCGGTGGATCACGGATACTACTAGTAGGGCGGGGCGAAGCATAGTTTTACTGAAGTTATGTTTAGGGTTAGTAACCGCATAAAACACCGTCTAACCCTAGCCTAATCCTAACCCCTAAACATAACCCCAGTAAAACTAGGCTATGCCTACACCTAACCCCAACCCTAAACTTAACCTCAGTAAACTTATGCCTAAACCTAACCTAACCCTAACCATAACTTCAGTAAAACTTCCTTCGCCCCGCCCGACTAGTAGTATCCGTGATCCACCGATGCAATGAATACAAAATATCTACTTGCCCGGCGGGTATCTGAATATCTGCTATACCGGCACGATTGGATCGTAACATTTATGTTGATAAGTGTCTATTCAATCGATGGATAGAGGTCGAAGCGGGTGCAGCAGCCCTGAATGCCTGTCTGTGCCCTGTGCGGTGGTGCATAATCACTGTTGAGTTTAATGGCGTTATTATAAGCGGTGCAACATAATGAGATTTAGTAGAGCAGATTAGTGAAACGATACTTCACTTTGGTATAGAAGCATGAAAATTGGCACAGATACTCTCCAAGGTCTACTCTTTAGGAAAAAGGCGCGTGCCACTCAAAATTCCAAGATGGCGGCCCCAAAATCCAAAATGTCCGCCCAAAAATGTGTTTTTTCCTTCATAACTTGAAATGCATTGATTTTACACCCCATAAATGTATTGAACATTAATACAAAGTTGGCCATTACGGACGGTTTGGCACCAAGAACATGTCTGTATCACTTACGGCTCTTGAGATACAGCATATAGGTACTTTCACAGATTGAGGAGAGCAAGACATTTGTAACATTGATTCTTAAGTGAATCAAATGGTGATACAGGCATGAAAATTGGTACACACACTCTTCAAACCCCACTATTTCTAAAAGTACTGCGTGCCCTGCAAAATTCCAAGATGGCAGCCCCCAAAATCCAAGATGTCCGTCCAAAAATGTGGTTTTTCCTTCATAACTCAAAATACAAAGCTTTTAAGCCCCATAAATGTATTGAGCGTTAATATAAAGTCAGGCATTACGGACATTTTGATACCAAGTACATGGCTGTATGTACTACGGTTCTTGAGTTACAACATATACGTAGTGATGTGGCACCATAAGTGTAACATTTTGGCATGTTTCACTCTTTAACTCAAAGATTCCTTTATCAGCATTTCTTCTATTTTCAGGAAATGGACCTACATGTATCTGCTATCATAAACCACTTCAAGTTTTTCAATCGATGAAACGGGTCGGGAGTTATTAAGCCAATTGTGAAGGGCTGTTTCAGTGCTAAAATTGCTGCGTACATTTTGCGAATATAAGCCACCCGGAAATGTCTGTCTGTGCATCTGTCCTTCACAATAAGTGTATATGTGAAGCAGACGCACCAAGTGTAGCATGTGTCATAGTATAATGGTATATTGTGCTAAAAGGCGTAATAGTGTAATATATGCAATAGTTTAATAGTGTAATAGAGCTAATAGTGTAAGATATGCAGTATATAGCGGTATACTGTAATAGGGTAATATATGTAATAGTGTCGTAGTGTAACGTGTAATACTGTAATAGGGTAAAATGTGTAATAGTGTAATAGGTTAATATGTGTAATAGTGTCATAGTGTAACATGTGTAATAGGGTAATAGGGTAATATGTGTAATAGTGTTGTAGTGTAACGTGTAATACTGTAATAGGGTAATATGTGTAATAGTGTAATAGGGTAATATGTGTAATAGTGTCATAGTGTAACATGTGTAATAGGGTAATAGGGTAATATGTGTAATAGTGTCATAGTGTAACATGTGTAATAGGGTAATATGTGTAATAGTGTCATAGTGTAACATGTGTAATAGGGTAATAGGGTAATATGTGTAATAGTGTCGTAGTGTAACGTGTAATACTGTAATAGGGTAATATGTGTAATAGTGTAATAGGGTAATAGTGTCATAGTGTAACATGTGTAATAGGGTAATATGTGTAATAGTGTCATAGTGTAACATGTGTAATAGGGTAATATGTGTAATAGTGTCGTAGTGTAACGTGTAATACTGTAATAGGGTAATGTGTGTAATAGTGTAATAGGCTAATACGTGCAATAGCATAATGTATGTATAATAAGCTACTAGTGTAATAGGCTAATATGTGTAATAGTGTAATCTGTGTACATTAGGGTAATAGTGTAATATATGGAATAGTGGTCTAGTGTAATTGTCCTGTTACACCATTACACATGATACACATATTTGCCTATTACACATGTCACAATTACACATATTACGCTATTATGCTATACCAATATTACAGTAATATATTACACTCTTACACTATTACCATAATGCACAAACATTACACTATTAGCCCTATTACACTATTGCATATATTACACTATTACCCTATTACACATATTACCCTATTATGCTATTACACATGTTACACTATGCCACTATTACACAGATCAACCTATTACACTATTACACATGTTACACTATTACATACATTACCCTATTATGCTATTACACATGTTACACTATGCCAGTATTACACATGTTACACTATGCCACTATTACACATATCAACCTATTACACTATTACACATGTTACACTATGCCACTATTACACATATAAACCTATTACACTATTACACATGTTACACTATGACACCATTACATACATTACCCTATTATGCCATTACACATGTTACACTATGCCACTATTACACATGACACCCTATTACACATATTACACCTTGACACTATTACACATATTTCATATTACACTATTACCCTAATGCAAAATATTACACTATTACACTTATTACCCTATTACACATGTTACACTATGATACTATTGAACATATTACCCTATTTCACATGTTACACTATGACACTATTACATATATTACACTATTACACTATTACACATGTTACACTATGACACTATTACACATATTACCCTATTACACTATTACACATATTACACTGACACTATTACACATATTAACCTATTACACTATTACACATGTTACACTGTGACACTTATTACATACATCACCCTATTACAGTATACCGCTATATACTGCATATATTACACTATTAGCTCTATTACACTATTGCATATATTACACTATTACGCATTTTAGCACATTATACAATTATAGTATGACACATGGTGCACTTGGTGCGTCCACTTCACATATACACTTATTGTGAAGGACAGATGCACAGACAGACATTTCTGGGTGGCTTATATTCGCAGAATGTACGCAGCAAATTTAGCACTGAAACAGCCCTTCGCGATCGGCTTAATAACTAGCGACCTGTTTCATCAATTGAAAAACCTGAAGTGGTTTATGTTAGCAGATACATGTAGGTCCATTTCCTGAAAATAGAAGATATGGTGATAAAGGGATCTTTGAGTTAAAGAGGGAAATGTGCCAAAATGTTACACTTATGGTGCCTCATCACTACGTATATGTCGTAACTCAAGAACCGTAGCACATAGAGACATGTACTTGGTATCAAAATGTCCGTAATGCCTAACTTTATATTAACGCTAAATACATTTATGGGGCTTAAAAGCTTTGTATTTCGACTTATGAAGGAAAAACCACATTTTTGGACAGACATCTTGGATTTTGGGGGCTGCCATCTTGGAATTTTGCAGGGCGCGCAGTACTTTTAGAAATAGTGGGGTTTGAAGAGTGTGTGAACCAATTTTCATGCCTGTATCACCATTTGATTCACTTAAGAATCAATGTTACAAATGTCTTGCTCTCCTCAATCTGTGAAAGTACCTATATGCTGTATCTCAAGAGCCGTAAGTGATACAGACATCTTCTTGGTGCCAAACCGTCTGTAATGGCCAACTTTGTATTAATGTTCAATACATTTGTGGGGTGTAAAATCAATGCATTTCAAGTTATGAAGGAAAAACCACATTTTTGGGTGGACATTTTGGATTTTGGGGCCGCCATCTTGGAATTTTGAGTGGCACGCGCCTTTTTCCTAAAGAGTAGACCTTGGAGAATATCTGTGCCAATTTTCACGCTTCTATACCAAAGTGAAGTATCGTATGAAAAAAATGAGTTAATCTGCTGTACTAATATGCATTTATTGTCAACAGAGTAACCTAATAATTTAGTTTTGCAATTTAGTATTTTGTTAAATTTCCAACAAATCACCCCATTGAATATGTGAACAGTTTTACATACAATTGGGTTTTAGGTAAGATTCTGATTTGAAGGGTAACCAAAATATTGAAACTACAAGCTCTCTGTGCACATGCCTACTTATGGAATCCAAAATGACTTTGTCCCACATGTAACCATGAGTTAAAATAACACATTTTTGCTGTAATCAAAGTAATGCATACAACTGTAATCAAACAGAAATGGCTATTTGTAAAAGAAAAAAAGTGTAAAAAAAATGTTTTAATTTTTCTGGAATTTAATTTTTTCTGGAATTTTCTGAAAAGTCAATTTGTATCAAGGCCTCATCCATGTCATGTTCTTGGCAGAAGCCAAACTGCTGCTTGATGTTGAAGTAAAGTCATTTTAACCACTGGAGGTAGTTGTGGAACAACTCAGTACGGTCTTCCAGTGTCCTTTCCAAATACTTCTTGATGGTGACCTTTGCAGTTTACCGTTTTTCTCCCTCACTCTTCTTATCCAACTGCTTATCATTTGTGACCCACTGATTGAAGGACACTGTTGCTGTACACACTTGTGCTTGCAGTCCACACATACATCATACATGCAATTTTTGTTGGATGTGTTGTGGCGCGCCTTTTCTGCTAGGTTCTCGAGTTCTCAAGTTTGGCGGTGTCAAGTCCTTTTGTAGCTTCACAACTACAAAGCCCAAATTCTCATGCACACATGCATGTGTCTCTTTTTGGGTATTAATTGTCAAGCCAAAAAGGCCGAAGCGTGCAAAACAAAGAGTAGGAGGTCTTGTTATCACAGTTCTCTGATAAAACTTCTCTCTTCTTACAGAACCAGAGTTAACTCCAGAGCTAGGTCCGGTTCTTGTGGGACCAGGAGCAGAAGCCGAGGACGGGTACATGCGCCTGGAGGGGCCAGAGGAGCTGCTGGTGGTGGCAGCTGAGGAGCACGTGTGGTGGTGGTGGTGGTGGGATGGCTGCGAGGCCACGGATGATGCGGCGGACTGCGCCGAGAACACAGATGCTACATCATCATCATCTAGGAAATGATTGGGGGCATTATTATTATTACTTTTTCCTTTTCCTTTATTCTTGCCTAAATGTGGCTCTGGATTAATGGGATGCTAAATTGTTATGCAGCAATGCTCCTTGAAACGAGTGGGTAGCCTATAGCCGGTGTTGTGAAGTTGTGCTAAATAACAAATAAGAAGCAGGACAATTAAGGTCGATTAAGTGTTAATAAAGGTTAAGCCTACATACCATCAGATGCCAGCAACTGCAGGTTTAAATCCGTGTCCATTCCCTCGGCATCGAGGATGCCATATAATGCCATGTCGCCTATAGAGAATGATCTCAGTTTAATGCTATAAAAAAGAACTGGACCTACGAATTAGGTCATGAACCCGTTGTACATGTGAACACAGACTGGCTGCCCCTTTGCCCTTCTTCCTCTCCTGGATCTGGATGGTGTCGTGACGATGCATGGTATTCACCATTCTCACTATTTTCTTGTCTCGCCAGTACAGGACCATGGTGCCGTCTTTGTGCCTCATTTTCACCTCATCCTTCTTCATCTGGCCCTTCCTGGATATTTTGTTCAGGACCAGTGGCTCCGCTCTGTGGTGGCGCAGTGTCCCGCAAACATGGTTCAATTTTTTTTTTTTATTCAATTCAATTCAATGACTGAGACATTTATTTTAGATCCATTTAGGCTAAACAGTCATTGCATCATTACAACGCTATACATTTTTTTTTTATCATACATGCACTGACTAATCAAACTATATTTTATGTCGTCAGTCATCACGTTGTAACATTCATTGTTTTCATTGCGATCACTCGCTCCATGTAAGCCATTTCTCTCCCTCTCTCTCCCGCAAACCATCTAGACCCATGTACATAAAACGATTGATCAGCCATTCCCGCAGTATTTTTTCCCTCTCCCGTTTGATCACGATCACTCCCCAGAGTTCTCGCCATCGCCTCGGGAAGGCTCGTAGTCCTGGTCGTTTGGGTCAGCAAGCGGAGACACCACAGACTGCTGTGACAATGGCGTGTTGCTGCTGGAACCCCCCATCCACCGAGTCACCCTGGTGGAGCGGCGGACAGATGACTCACTCTCGGCCGAGTGCTGTCGGCTAACGAGCCCACTGGGTCCGGGGCGCCCGGGACTGAAGATGGTCACAGGACGGGTCTTGGGTGACAGGATCTTTTTGGGCAATTCTCCCAGATCCCCACAAAGCTCGTCATCGGTGTCATCCAGCACAGGACGGGGAGCAGGCGATGACGGAAAAAGAGAGGCAGAAGCGACCGGCTGCAGGACGCCGAGGGCCTCCAGGGTGGTCTGCTTCGTCGCCGAAGTAGACTGAGGCAGCTTGCGTTTACCTTGAGGCATGATCGAGCTAATCTAACTAGCTCTACTGTAACTGCTATGATAAACGGACAAGACGCACAGACAGACCAAACTCACACGATGTACAAACTAAACACACTAATACACGTAGCCTATAACTAAACACAGATCTAACTAATCTAAAGTAATGAACTAAACAGAAACTATAAGCTAAACACACAACTACTACTACTACTACAAACTATTCTAAATCAAACTAAATCTAAACTACAACTAACTGACTGACCGATCGATGGAACAAGGAAATGGCTGCTGCAAAACGCTTTGTGCTTACTCGCTGAATGCATTCGTACACTGGGCGCCGTCTGAGGCGGAGCAAGCCTCTTTATGCTGGTGATTGTGGGTAATCTAGGGTTGCCACATCGGTGCCGACCACTCGAGACGAAAGAGGACACATTAATATACAATCGCTATTAAAATATTAAAAAAAAGTTCTCGGGAAAAAAAATTGCCCGACCGGCTCAACGGTTGGGTTCGGTCGGTCTTGCCCGACCGGCTGCGAGAGTTAACTTTTTTGCCTTTTTTAAACTATTTAAAAAAAACATTTTTCAATAGTTAAAATGCCCATTCTACAAGCTCACAATGTGTCAATAGATTGAATGTTTAGCTATTCCAAAAAGTTTATCAAAATAGTAAAATAGGGATAAGGGGTTTGGGATAAGGGGTTTAGCGTGTGACGAAAATGGATCCCCAGGCCTGCTAGACCAGGAGCCTCAGCAGCACCATCCTCACTCTCCGTCCCATTCAGAGACAAATAATTAGAACTGTGCACATGATAATGAGACATTTATAGAGGTGCTTTGTTTAAACAGACAGAATAACAACTTACAAAAGAAAAGTTACATTACCAGTACCTTTATATTGTAAGCTTTAATTGCATTTGGTAGATATTTTAACATGAGTTGCAACATGGCTACTGCATATCCTACTGGATATACAGTGAACTGGTAGTGTGGCAGTCAACAGGCTACTTTTATTCTGAAGTGCAGAATTCAGTATGTATGTGGACACTGCAAAAGTAATACTCATTAATCATTTAATAATCAGTACTAATCATGAAAATCCACTTTTTGACAGCCACAAAAGAAAAATCATATAACCAGTAATCATGTAAGAATCATCACATCTGCCAAATCAAATCAGTAGTAATCATAAATCACCCTAGTTTGACATGTCCCATACCCAAATGCTGGCAGTCAGCCAGCAAGTAGACTCATTAATCTAGGTATAGAGACAATAATAAAAAATAATAAAAATAAAGGCATTCCATAATTCCATTTAGCTTGTCTCAGTTCAACAATTAAATAGCAGATATACACACTTTCATCATATGGTGGGTCTGGACCCACAAGTTTGTGTACCTTCTGCAGCACGACGTTGACCGCTCCACATTTCCTACTGGTAAGGATACTTGCATTGACTTCAATATGTTTTCAAAAATAGCAAATTATTCGTTCGCATATTTCGCTTTGCTAAATCGCCGGTGTGTATGAAGCTTTAGACCAGTCGCAACCATTATAATTTTGTCTCGCCCAGTGACCCGTTGCGACCGTTTTGGCCATAGGCCATGACAGTTTGCCAAACGGCCGCGATTGATGGCCAAAACCATCGCAACCGTTCCCTATTAAACATAACACTAACTCCTAACCCTAAACATAACTTCAGTAGAGCCTATGCCTTAACTCTCAACCGTTATGGTTATGCAGAACCATTGCAACGTATGCCACGGTTGCAAAATGATGTCGCGGAAGTTTTCAGTGCAGGCTGCTAGACCGCGACCCTTGCTCTGTACAGGACGACCGTACTGCATGTCAAAATTAGCGATCACAGAAACATACATACATACTGTACATCTTTTTGCCTTCAACTTGACAGGGAGTTTTCTTTTCTCTTAGATTGAGAAAGAAAATAAGAAAATAAAATATCTAAATACAAAAATAATACTTAACAATACTTAACAACCCCATCCTAGGCCCATAAAAGAAAATACAAATATAATTAATTATACTGTATAAGCAACAATTATATGTTACAAGTCTTAACTTGATAGAGAACATGGATCCAGCTGTCTATTGTTTGATCATTTGCGCCATTTAATATTGCTCTACAAAGCTTACAACATCAGTAAGTAGCTGTTTCAAAGTAATGACATTATTATCCAGGTATAATGACATTATTTGTATATCACATCATTTTATCATCTTGGCAATGATGTGTTTCCAAATGTGTTCAAAAATGTAATAAAAAATGCTCCTTGCCTGTGCTTTTGGTCTCTGATTTAAATGCATTCAGACAAGGCAAGAAAAACACATTCTTTTGGCCAAAAATATAAACATTCAGAATCTGCTTTTGTTGCGTTTGCTTATGTGCTACAATAGTGACGTTGATTCTCACAAACCGCTGTTCAGACAGACGAGCCATTTCATCTTAAAATTCGCCAAAGTCCTGAAAAGAGAGAAACCACTTACAAAGCAATTTGCCACAATTCCTGGGCATGGAGGTCGGCATCATGTCTCCCGGAGTGCCGGTTTCATTCGTCAAGGATGGAGTCTGGTCTTTGGTAACCAAAGAGCCTGAAATCGTGCTCGTACAGCTCGTAGAGCTTCCTCCGTGCCTCCAGGGGCACGGCGCCGAAATAGCGAGCCATGGTGCCGCCGTCCGTCATGTTCCGGGACACCTTGGGGAACTTGACCACGTCGTCCACCCTCAGCTGGTGCAGGAGCTGCTCGGCATCCTCGTCCATCGACTCCATGTGGCCCACGAAGTCGTACTGGATCTGGCAGGGGTGGCAAAGCCGGTGCACCTGTCAAGTCAAGTCCAGCCAAGTCAAATTTATTTATATAGCACATTTCACATGACGAGCAAGGACTCAGTGTGCTTGAAAGGAAAGATAAAAACAAAGCACAGTAATAGTAAACAGACAATATCATGATTAAAATGAAAAAAGAAAAAAAAAAACAAGAGAATGCATAGTAAACATTATAAACTAGCTGAACAGGTAGGTTTTAGTGTGGGACCGGCGTGGCTAAATGCACCAGAGCCAGATTTAGAGTTAATCCTTCTGATGGTGAGGAGACCTTTGTCTGATGATCGTAGGGGTTGAGAGGGAGCATATGGGACGAGCATGTCGGAAATGTAGGAAGGAGCTATACCACTGATCAATTTAAAAACAATAAGAAGTACCAAATATTTGTTTCACAGGTAGCCAGTGAAGAAAATGTAAAACAGGTGTAATGTGTTCACACTTCTTAGTTCTAATGAGAACTCTCGCAGCAGCATTTTGAACATGCTGGAGTTCCTGTGCAATCTGTTTCGTCACTCCTGCATATAGTACATTGCAATAGTTTAATATACTATAAATAATGGATTGCATTTTTATGGCGCTTTTCCAAGCGCTCACTTTACAATGGTCCATTCATGCATACATTGGGAAGTAGAGCGGCGAACAGTCAACGCCAGCGTCCCCACTTCCCACATTCACACGGCAATGGTGGCCAGCTCACACTGCCCAACCTGTGGCAGGCAATTTGGGTCCAAGGACATGTAGACAGGAGGAGCCGGGATTCGAACCGCCAACCCACGGGTCATTGGACGACCTGCTCTACCTCCTGAGCCACAGCCGCCCTAAATAAATTAAATAGAAAAAAAAATAGAATAGAAATATACATAGAAGCATGGGCCAGTTTCTCACAATCAGAAAGAGACAGGAGACCGCTAACCTTGTAAATGCTTCTTAGATGGTAAAAAGCAGACTTTGTAATTGATGCACACCCAGATTTGTTTACATGTTGACTGGGGTTTCACTAATAAAGGATGACCTGCCGCCAGTGCTCGTCGAACGGCGCGTCCCTCTCCGTCTGAGGGTCCAGGAGGTACTGGACGAAGTGGGCGAAGGACGGGCGAATCCCCGTGGCCAGCGACGCGTCGTACGAGGCGGGAGGCGTCTCCTGGTGGGCGTAGCGCCGCAGGATGTCCTTGCCGTAGTTATGGTAGAATTGCTCGTTGCGTCGCTCCAGCTTGTCGCGGTACGCAGAGGTGAGGCGCACAAACGGGTCCCGCACGAACAGGAACTTGGTGTAGTTTTTTAACTTCATCTTGGAGGAATAAACACCACAGAAAAGTGCAATTGAGAGGGTTGGCAGTAGGGCTGATTAGGCTGCGATTCAAACAAACACATGTTTAATTCAATCCAAGCAACTCATGGTAGCTTATTCTGACAGCATACATTTCAATAAAGAATAGCTGTGTCAGTCTAAAGGGAACAGTAGTCTTCTGAGCTTAAATAGGTAATTTCATAATACATATTCAAGGAGTAATCGAATATAGAGCTACATAATCATTGTTTTGTGTGATATTTAGGATTATCGATGGCTCACTCCTCTTAGGTTAGTTACACATAACGTTGGAAAAACTAGGATTAAGTGGGAATCATGATACAGTAACTGTAGTGATTAGTTGCCAATCTGATTAATCCAATACTGGTCCTAAAAGGGAAAAATATCATTAACATGGTGAAACATCTTGATGGTGTCATCAAATTGTGTTTCACATTTTTTTTCGACCTCCATTTCTAGAATATACCTCTCTAAGGTATATTAATGACATGGTAAAATGTTCGAAAATAGGTGGAGTTCCCCTTTAAGCTCCTGAAGCATTACCCCTTCACTTTAAACGAAGGTCCTTGTTTATAAGACACGTTATGTCTTATAAGTGTTAATTGCTAATTAACTGTTTAAAAGACATTCATAAGATATGAATTGACTGTTAATAGGATAGTTATAATACACATATTAAGATTATCATTTGTTCATGAACAGTTATAGAGAATTTAGTGTTTTAACTTATTAATGTCTTGAATTAATTAATTCAAGACATTAATTCACTTCTATAAGTTATTAAGGCACTTATTAACCATATTATATATGCATAAACATTGATAAGGAATTTAACAATCACCTGCATTAACTCTAAATATTTAAGATATTATTTAACTAACTGTTATTTATAAGACACCTATAACACTATCAACTATAGAGCATACTATAAGATGCTTGTCAAACAAAAAGTTTGTTTATGGATGCATTCACAAAAATATTCACCGTAATTAAGACAGTCATCGCATACTTATTAACACTAACAGAAATTATAATGCACTTATTAGCTATTTAATTACCACTTTTGCAGGTAGTTTGTTTAAAGTGGGAACCATTAATAATGTATTCATCAATAACTCCAAATTGTTTTTAACAGACACAAATGGGGAACGATGCATTTATTAACCATTGAATAGACATTTTTGGAGGTACTTGGTTTAAACTGGGGAACGATTGCATAGTGATACTACATCACTATGTAGTACCAAAAAGAAAAGAAAAAGAAGAAAAGAGTGGTTTAATTACTTAGTTTATGTAAATTACGTAGTTACTAGATTGATTTCAAGTCATTGAATGGTATTGGATTGTATCACCAGAATGATATTGTATGTATCGTATTGTCAACAATGTATCGTGATACGTATTAAATCGCTGATAAAATTACTGTATGTACTTGTTTAGACCACCTTTGTGACAATGCACATCATGTTGCCATGCAATAGTCAAGATTTCTGAATTCATTTATTTTTGTCACAGATGTATACCTTCATGAACTGGCGTGAGAATTCACCGTAGCGCTGACTGAACTTGTTGAAGGTGAAGTGCATGTTTGGGTTGTGGGCCTGGAATTTGTCGATAGCAGAGAGGTCCTTGTTGTAGGGGAAACCCAGAACCCCACTCAGCACGAGCATGACCCTCTTCCAGATACTGCACTCCACCTGGACAGAAAGGGAATAAATGTTTTGATTATTATCTTTTCTGTGTGGTCTGAGGATTGAACATCCGCAGCAGCAAGCATTCACATCCCGACTCAGCGATAGGGGCACTTCAGGTTACGGTAACTCTGAATAATACTATGGTCCACTCCCATGCATGTGACACACAGAGGAGAGCTCTATGCCCATTTGAGACAGCTTATACAAGTTCAAGTTTATCTTTATTAGTGTCCCCGTGGGGAAAATTGCTTTACAGTACAACAGTATTGGTGGTATTTTTTTTTTCTTTCTTTTTCTTGTTTTTACCTTTAGCGCCCAGTGTGGGTGCTTGGTTGTACCTCAGTTTACCTTTTTTCCCCTCCTTTTGTGTTGGAGTGTGTGGGTCCCCGACTGTTTCTGTGTGTGTAAGTTTCCGACTGTTCTGTGTGTGTGGGTTCCCGACGTTTTTGAGTGTGTGGGCTCCCGACTGTTTGGTGTGTGTGGGTTAATTCCCACCTGTTGGAGCGTGTGGGTTCCTGACTGTCTTCTTGTGTGAGTGGTCCCTGTCCTGCTTACAGTGTTTGCCCCCGGGACGGTGAAGAAGAGACGCTGACGGGCTTCGTTCTGGGCTGTAGTCCCCGCTTCATCCCCCGTTGTTCCTGATTGGAGGAGGGTTTTTGCCCAGCTACCTGTTCCAGCCGTCTGGGACTCTCCGCCGCCCGGTTCCCTTCACCCGGTCCTCCTCGCTCCCTTCTCCCTGGCCCCTGTGTTGGATCCCGTTTGTATCCCTCTGGTGAATCTTCTGCCCTTCTTGTAAAGTTTCTTTTTACCCTCATGCTAGCTATGATCTAATATGATGTCTGAGGACCCCCCTGGTTTGGCAGTGCATGGGGCACATAAATTAATCTTGCATAGGGCCAACTAACTCCTAAAACCGACACTGACCATACCGACTATTCCATAAATGACCACATGCAATACTGGGAGACCGCCAGTTAAAAGCGACTTGGGTTAATTAATGGCCATAATTCCCCCAACATAAGGGCTACTATACATTTACTGTTTACCTTAGGGACATAGCAGTAGATGATTTTGTGCAGGTCATCCACTATGAGGTTAGCCAGGTCCCATTCTGGGATGTCATCGAAGGAGCGGTTCTTCCCAGGGAAGCCATCGCTGC
>CM076972.1:48879678-48964678 GCA_039105355.1 Benthosema pterotum | reverse complement strand
TTGGAAAGGAGACGAAAGCTATGAATTGTCCTTTGTGTCATGCGTGTGTTTGATGTGATCCCCGTGTCCGCTAGGGTAGATACCCTCATAAAAAAACATGCAGTGAGCCTGGTCTGCACACTGCCGCCCCTCTGGCCCTCTGGTATATTACACACACCATGAATGGAACTCATTATTGTTTTACTTTCTCAACTCAGTTGATTTACTATGATAATACTACTACTATTTGAGTTTGACCTATCCCTGCCCTATCCCATATAGAGGCTAGTCTTGTTTCCTGGGAGCATGTGGCCCCCATCTTCTCTTAACCCATTTTGACCTTAAAACTGACTCTACATAATGTAGAATCTTATTTATTTTCTCCTGTAGAATCAATTTCTGAGATAATTTGCATATTTAGTCAAATATGTGAATTATCTCATTAAATATGCGAGATAAAAATGTACGTCTCAGAAATGGACTCTACAGAGAAAATACCTAGGAATCAATTGAGAAAAGTTTGCTACACCCTTTTATGGCGTTCCTGTCTGGAATGGATCTGCTGATGTGACCTACATTCAGGATTGCTAGGCAAACCATGTTTTGTCCTTGTACAAATAACAGCTACTGCAGCATGTGAACTGGCATCGATTGTGTTGGTAGTGCATAGTTTACACAACATTATCATTGCCTTAGAAAACGGTCCCTTGTTTACTTTTTTCACTGGTGGGGTCAGTCAAGGCAAATTGTCACTGAAGAACAAAGACCTCTACAACTACTGTAGGTTGCATAGTGTATTAGACCAGTGGTTTTCAACCTTTTTCATACCAGGGCCCACTGCTTATTCTGCATTTTAGCCACGGACCACCATTTGATGTTGAGTTTAGTCTCTCAGACACAAACAAAGAATTTTCAAGGTTATGTCCACAATTTATAACTGATAACTGGCAAAACGTTGGTCAAAATGACAATTCTTCTACATTTTCTAAATGTGCCCATTCTTGAAAATGAAGTAATTCAAATAGGAATCCTCTCAGGGACCACTGGTGGTCGTGGTCCCCCGACCACTGGTTGAAAACCCCTGTATTAGACCCATTGATAAATCACGTTTGTTATGGATGTTTTGGTTCGATTGATGTGGCTTTACTGCATTTCTGTTTCACAAGTACACTTAAAAAAAAAGAAAAAAAACAAAACAAAAAAACATAATGCTCTGTTTTAAAGGTTGATGAGTGTCCTCGGTGTCAACACCACAAAAAAAATTAAGACGGTTGCACCTGTCCTGCACCCCATCAGCGTGAAAGAGCCTTGGAGTGTCCTTGGAGTGGATCTGATCGGCCCACTTCCCGAAACCGCAAAGGGCAAGAAGTGCGTGTGTGCATGTGTGAGAGAGATGGACAAACAACACCTGTTTTTTAAACTGACAGAAGACCGAAGTTTCAGTTTCACTGACAGCTACCGATCTTTTCACGAAGTGGGTTGTGGCAAAAACCACTGTACACAAAGACTGCAGGAGACTGTCCAGGAAGATCGTCAATATTCTTCTGGATCAAGGCCTAGTGGAGCGCATTATCACTGACCAGATTAATAGAGGAAAAATACTTGATTCTATAAAAAAAAAAAAAAAAAGTGGTTATTATTCATTTCCATGTAGCAGGGAGAGACAGAACAGGGCTCTGTGTTCAAAGGAAGGAAGGAAGCTTTAGTTTAGACCACGGTTTCCCACTCACATTAATGCTCAATATGCTTTCTAATTATTCATGACTCAATGAATGTCTTTTTAAATTATTTTAATTGTCTACACTGTTTTAAAGCAACACAATGACCACTAACAGTGACTTATATTGACAGTATAATGCATTTTACCATTTTCATGGAGATTAGCCAAACATGATTATGATTATATTGTCTTACAACTCAGAATTAAAGGGTCATTATAAAATGGTTTGTAATCATGATTGCATTGTCATTACTTATGAAGGCTTATACCTAATTATACAGTGTTATAGGCATATCACACAGCATTTTCATTAATAAACAGACCTGGCTCAATAAGCCTATAGGTATGTTTAAATGTATGAATTGTCCCCACTGTTCTAATGTACTACAAACCAAAACATGTGTTGATTTTAAAACACAGAAAACTAAAATTAATGACTTACTTGCACCTGCCCTGATGTTTTTTTTTTACATTGGCAGAACTAAGCGCCGTCTACGCGGCAGATTAAGCGAACACAAATATGCAATCCGTACTAATAATTCTAACTACCCAATTGCGAGGCATTTTAACCAGTACCACCACAATAATGATTTCCTTTTACGCATCACGGGTATTGAACATGTTAGACCTTCACCAAGAGGTGGCGACAGACTACAGAGGGTAAACCAGAGGGAAACCTTCTGGATCCATTGTTTAGATGCTCTGACTGATCCGGGTCTTAACGAGGACATTGATTTTATGTGTTTCCTTTAGCTTTTCTTTTTGTTTGGTTGTTATACTTGCTTATTACTACTACTGTTTATTTGCTTAATGGCTTTGTTTTTTTCGTTTACATGATTTGTTTTCTTTGCTTAGTCTCTGTGTTATTGTTTTCTTTCTAAATCTAACTTAGGCTATAATTTGTCTGTTTCCAATGTGACAATTATCATCACTTGGTTTATTACCACTTAATAACCCACTGGGGCTGTTACCAGTTGATTGTTGATTGCTTCCATGCTGAGCTGGATTGCCACTATTTAATGAGTCTGTGTGATGCTCTTCTTCAGTTTATGCCCTGATGAAGACTGCCTAGCAGTCGAAACATGTTGGCGTCTATGCCTTTGTAACTTTAATAAAGGCTTTTCTTTTACTTTTGTGTGCCCGGATCGTTGTTGTTGTTTTTTTAATCTTTAGACAGATATAGATATATACAGGATAGATAGACAGACAGACAGACAGACAGACAGACAGACAGACAGACAGACAGACAGACAGACAGACAGACAGACAGATATAGATATATACAGGACAGACAGACAGACAGATAGATATTGATATAGATATATAGACCTGCGCAGTGATGTCACCAGCTTGTTCCACTAGTGGATTCCTCATTCTCCATTTTTTTTATATATTTTTTTTTCTTCTTTTTTTTTTCTTCTTTTTTTTTCGAAAAGTCTATAAGAAAAAAGAATGGGGAATCCATTTCTGGAACAGGGGCGGTGACGTCACTGCGCAGGTCTATACAGGTATACACATGTACTGTATGTCGTCAGCCAATCGCAGCATGCTACAGCATCAGCCAATCGCAGCACGCTATGTAATCGTCCAGACGAGCCAATCATATTGCGTATTGGTGACCCCGAGCATATTTCCTCACCCGAGCAGATCTGGTACCCACACCCCCATTGTCGCTGAAGCCATCTGGGAGTGTTTGGTGTCACAGTTGATGCCTGTGCCAACGAAGGACGACTGGAAAGCTGTAGCCAATGTCCAGTGCACTCTCTGTGTGAGTGCACTGGATGGCAAGCCTTTGGACCCTTTGGCAGTTCCAACGACAGCGGCATCCTCTGGGCATCAGCATTTGGTGAAGTTCTGAGGGACGGAACACTAGACCTTCCCGATGATGAACAACTCCCAAACGCAGCGCAGGCCTGTCCCGTACGTATTCATGGCAGATGAAGCCTTCCCTCTGCTGCGGGACATGATGCGGCCAGTCCCTTGGAAGTACCTTGAGACCCACCCGCAGAGGACCTTCAACTACAGGCTGTCCCGTGCACGGATGATGGTGGAGATGACCTTTGGCGTGATGGAGTCCCAGTTCCGCATCCTGCACTCAGTGATTCAGCTGAATCGTGAGAATGCAGAAAAGGTCGTCAGAGCCATCACCGTCCTCCACAACCTCCTCAGATGGCACCGGCGGTCATCTGGGTCCGACGTGGCAGAGGAGATTCCGGATTGTCCCTGCCCAATTGAAAGGCTGGTTCCAAACAATAATCCAGGTGAAGAGGCTCGCCGGGTTTTTCAGTTGACCAGCCGGTGCAGTGCCATGGCAGGACAACCATGTTTAGTTTTTTGGGGTCTCATTTTATTTTCCTTCTCCATTTTGTTTTCTTCTCCTCGGATCGGATATATATATATATTTTTTTTTTTTTTTTCCAAAGCTTTCTAAAAGAAACTAAATTAAAATATGTAGTGGAAAACGTAATTGACAAGAAATGGAATAAGACTGTGTTGAGCATAAATGCAATGAGCCTGGAACGATTTCAGGTATTCATCAGCACCTTGTTTTATTTATTGTAACATTGGGCCCCATTTTATTTCATGATACAGTTGTATCGATTATCGATTATTCATCGCGAGAGGAAGTATTTTGTCAATATAGCTATATTGACACAACTGTATTATCAGCAGTGTTGGAACGAATGCCCTTACATTATGTCACTTTAGATAAATAAGCAATTATTTGCGGTAGCTTATACAGTAACTCTTTACATTCTCCCATTCAGTAACATCCTGCTTTTCAGTGGGTGAGTTAGTAGTTTCCCCCATTTCTATTGGCAAGTAGAGCTTAAAACAAGCCACAACCAGGGCAGTGACATTAGGTGATATTTGGGTGATTAGGCAATATATTCTTTTAACCCACTCAGGCTGGAAATCCATTGTTAGATTCTAGTGTACAACAATGTACGTGCCCCAAGCTCTTCTCCCTCCTGGCTCCAAAACGATGGAATGCACTTCCCACCGCAATCAGAACCACAGACTCACTACCTATCTTCCGCCGCAGTCTGAAAACACACCTCTTCAGACTCCATCTCAACCCATAGCACTTGTATTGCATACCAACCTGCTGCAATCACTTATATAGGTTGCCTAATGTATTACAATGTTTTTAGGGCTTCATTGTTTGTTGTAAAATGTATTGTAAATCCCGATTAAATTGTAAACTTTTCAAACTTTTTTAAGTCGCTCTGGATCTGTTTTTTTTTTTTTTTTTTGCATGTTTTGCCCCACCACCCGTAAAAAAAGAAAAAAAAAATCAAAGTAAACATTTTCACATCACAACTACAGGTAAAAAAGCGGGTCATATTCATAAAGTAGGGGGAAAAAATGAAAATGGCATGTTCACGTGGTTCATGTACTCGCATGAGCATAGCATTCTGTAACTTTGGGTATCCCAATTCAATAGAAGTCTATGTTGAATCGCCACCATTGGACTTAGCCCCATGAAGTTTTACATTCCTGCGAATAAAGGACGAGGACAAAAAAGAAACACATAAAAAAGTGTAAATTATGTGGAGGACTGAAAGCATTGTCTTCAGTCAAGACCAAAAACCAGTGCAAATCCTGAAAAGCATCTTGGTCCATGCTCTGCATGCTGCAAAAAAAAAGCAAGCAACGCCCTTACTTTCATACTAACAAGTTACTTTTTCAGGGAACTAGCTATAGAGCTATACTTTTTAAAACTTCCCCAACACTTTATCTGCCAATAATATGACTTTTACAGATTTACATGTACAGGTGCTGGTCAACGAATTAGAATAATTTGAACAGTGCAATCGTTAAATTCTTTGAATGCATTTCTTGTGCAGAAAACAAATCAGGTGTTCACCGCACCTGTCCTACTGGTTAGAGTAATCACAGAACTCGTAACCTGTAAAAAATTTGCTCAGCTGAGCTTTCCAAAAGGCCCATTTAGGCCATTTAACTGTGACACTGTTGTTTCATTGAATTAGAATAATGGAGAAACCGTTTCATTGAATTAGAATATTTTTTATTATAATTAGAATCATCACTTTCTCAGTATTTTGTGGCTGCCCCCTTGGCTTGTATGACTGCCTGAAGTCTCCGTGCAGGGGTTGACACTAAGGTCTACGAGGTACTTGCCCATCGGGCAAGTGCAATCAGGTTCTACTTGCCCTCAGGTCATGGTCACTTGCCCCCCAAAAAATATATTGTAAATTTTGCTTTTAAGTTTACTTCCTACTTGGGTGCTTTCAACAGGTGGTCCAGGGACCACCAGTGGTCCCGGAGAGGGTTCCAGGTGGTCCCCAGCTAATTGATGGAAAGTTGGTTAACCAGATGTAACTCTTGAGAGCGTAAAAATGAAACCAAATGGACCCGCAAGGGTCCATTTGGTTTCATTTTTACGCTCTCAAGAGTTAAAAATTCATCATCTTAATTAGCACATAGTGGTCACAGACCGAGTGGTCCCTGACCCCAGCAAAATGATAGTTTGGAACCAAATGAACCTGGGAGAGAGATAGGTAGATAGCTAGAAAGCAGGGAAAGACACAGAGGCAGAGTGCAATGACCGCCTTCAAGACAAATATATCTTGTGTAGTGTTATAGTGCACGAAGTTGCACACTTGCCTGATCGGGCAACCAGGTAGCAGTCTTCACTTGCCCCACCATTTTTTTTCCTTGCCCCGGGCAAGCGGGCAAGTGTTACTGTCAAGCCCTGTCCGTGGCATCGATTTGAAGAACTAGCTATCTCTACCTATCTCTCTCCCAGGTCCACTTGGTTCCAAACTATCATTTTGCTGCGGTCAGGGACCACTGGGTCTGTGACCACTATGGGCTGATTAAGATGATGAATTTTAACTCTTGAGAGTGTAAAAATGAAACCAAATTGATCCGCAAGGGTCCATTTGGCTGAGGGCAAGTAGAACCTGATTTGCACTTGCCCGATGGGAAAGTACCTCGGAGACCTTAGTGTCAACCCCTGCACGGAGACTTCAGGCAGTCATACAAGCCAAGGGGGCAGCCACAAAATACTGAGAAAGTGATGATTCTAATTATAATAAAAAATATTCTAATTCAATGAAACGGTTTCTCCATTATTCTAATTCAATGAAACAACAGTGTCACAGTTAAATGGCCTAAATGGGCCTTTTGGAAAGCTCAGCTGAGCAAATTTTTTACAGGTAACGAGTTCTGTGATTACTCTAACCAGTAGGACAGGTGCGGTGAACACCTGATTTGTTTTCTGCACAAGAAATGCATTCAAAGAATTTAACGATTGCACTGTTCAAATTATTCTAATTCGTTGACCAGCACCTGTAGAGAGCCAACAGTGAAACAAACTGTATGTAATAAGACTGAGCCAAGCACACAGCAAACAGGGGAAAGTATTAGTGTAATACTGGGATTGCAGGGGTAGGTGGCTCTTGTTGACAGGTGAAGCTCTGTCGTGGAGTGAAGTGCAGGCTGGGTTTTTATAGTGGCAGTGCTTGATTGCAGGATCACAGGCAGGTGCAGAGAGTAGATGGAGAGCAGGTGAGCTGATTGAGCCATTGAGTAGACAGTGAGGGGGAGTGGCTAGACCTGGCTTTAAGGTGGAGGTGAAGAGGAGTGACAAGTTACTATTTTACACCAGTGGTTTTTAACTATTTTGATCCCAGGGCCCAGTAGTTCTTCAGCATTTGAGCCGCAGACCACCATTTGATGACATTTTCACCCCCACAGACCCCAAAGCCAAATTTTTGTCGACAATTCCACGGTGGATTTCACAAACATAACAGGCAAACATACAGTAGATAAAAATGACTTCAAAATGGCGTTCTTCTGCATTCACTAAGACTTCTTAATTAAGTGGTGCTAAATCAGAATAATATTTTAACTTTTGAGAGCATGAACATCGGGTCCATTTGGTTTATTTTTTACTTTGAATTTATTCCACATTAGATCCTTTAAAAACTAGTCAACATTTGATCATTAACTTTGGGAGTATTTAGTTGGGATATGTGGGCCTGAAGAACTTGTCCCTACTTCCCATTGTCCAGGTGCCCACATACGGTATCTATAGTGCCCAGATGTTTTAGGTACCCAGTTGTCCCAAGTGCCCCCAAAAAATGCATTGTGTTGGTACACCCCAAAGATATTGTAATACAATATTTTGTGGAGTTATTTTTATTAGCTACACAATAGGTATAAATCCCACAAACATTTTCTGCATGTCTCACCTCTCTCTCTCTTTCCTGTCATTCGTCACTTCAATCGCAAATAACATGAGTAAAATTGTTTTTAGTACTTTCCACTTAGCCTGCCATGTATTCTCTATATAAGCAGATAGCCCTCTGCCAGTGATTTGCAGGTATTGGGCTGATATTTAATATATCACTGAATATTTTCTCCTGGCAATGATATACCTTAAAGGGGCATTTCACCCTAAAACCTTTTCTCACCTTTTAAGGTAGTGCTCACGTTGGGTAAAAATGAATGGAGGTGTTTATTTTCACGTTGCCCCCTTCTTGCTGTAAGCCCCCTGCAGTGAGCCACCTGCCGCCTGCAGTGTATTACTGCACCGTTAGGATCTAACATAATTCAGAAGAAGACAAGGAACAATCATCCTGTATTACAATCTCAGTGGATTTTACTTTATAAAACCAAGCTGTCCTTGAAACTTTTTTTTCTCACGAAGAAAATCAATTGCAAGGAGCGACCAAAGCCTGCTGACTTTAGTCATCAACCGTCCGATTCAAGTTGAAAAACAAATTATCGTCAACAGTAGTTACCTGATACTACATTGTAATTCCTGTACAGTTTATTCTTGTAATATGCTCTCCATTTCATTGACTATATGAAAACATAATGTAAACGCTATTTCTTCTTTTTTTTTTTTTTTTTTTTTTTCTTTTTCTTTACAGCCAATGCCGACTTGCGTCATATCGAATCATATTAGAATGGTTATTGCATGGTGAACGTCTGGGTAAAGGGAGAATGATCATTCTCCTTGCATGTGTCGTCGCTGCCATTTGGACCGCATACCCATCAGAAGACTGAAGCTAACGTGGCTTTTTGGAAGAAGATAGTGATCTCTCTGATGACAAATACGCTTGGCCGATCTAAGAAAGGACCCGAGCCATATAGTAGAAGAACAACTGTTGTCAAAGTATTACAATTTACAATTTAGGCATTTAGCAGACACTCTTGATCCAGAGAGCCGTGCAGCTGTGTGTGCGTGTGTGTGTGTGTGTGTGTGGGGGGGGGGGGGTCGATGTCACGTTAGCTGTCTAAGCCGGGCCAATTACCCTATTGGCCTGAATATAAGACTATGTTTTTTTTCCCAATAGAAATATCCCAAAAATTGAGTCGTCTTATATTCAGGGCTATACTATTTGACATTCAATATTGTTATTTCTGTAAATGGGTCTTGAAAAATGAGGGTCGTCTTATAAACGAGTCATCTTATATTCGGGACAATACGGTATTAGGCTGCACCATTCTCCGTGCGTCGGCAAAACACAACACACCAAGTGAATTAAAATATATTCAACAAACCCAAACATGTCTTTATCAAAGCCTGCAGTGAAGAGAAAGGTTGACGACGAGAGGAGACAGTTCCAAGAGCACAGGGGCACCCCAACCTGTCTTAATTGCACAGAGACAGTTTCAGTGCACAAGGAATATAATTTAAAACCCCACTACACAACTGAACATGGTGAGGATTATGAAAAATACCAGGGAGAGGAGAGAGCCGGGTTGCAAAACTTAAGAAAAGTCTACTGAGGCAACAAGATTATTTCAAGAGAGCAAACCAAGAGAGTAATGCAAGAGTATTAAAAATAAAAAAAGACTTTTGATAAGTTTGGATTTTTTATTTCTTTCTAATTTAAATTGTTACTGGCTCCGGGACAGCACAGCTATAACCCATCTTAAAATGAAGGTGAAAATAGGCAAAAGTATAACCCTGAAACAAAAACAAAACAAAACAAAAAAAAGTGATGTGCACATGCACGCACGTGCATGTGCGCTGTGGCTGCGGCCCAGTCTCAGTCAGAATCTGCTGCAAGTGGCCCCCAGGCAAATTGAGTTTGAGACCCCTGCTATAAAGTATTGTACAGTGACGACCACTAAACTTGGGGTAAATAGGGGGTGTAACAATACAGTATAGTAACTGCATGTATGTTATATGTTGATTTTAAAGAAAAATGCAAAGCATATTCTTATGTAAACAGCAAATGTCGTACCGTGTCCTTTGACTTTTAGATTTTTTTTTAGAAAACTTTTTAGAAATGACTGGTATCAAATCATTTTGCAATGTAAAATAATTAATAAAATATAAGCACTTGTGCTTTGTAACATATCAAGCAATCCTTGGAAAAAAACAAAAACGGTTACTGTCAAAAAGGTTTAACACTAGCATCCTGAGAGGTCATTCTGACATCATTCATCATCATTCTATCATCTCAGAAATTGTGGTCATCTGAAGAATAAAATCTAAAAATGAATTTAAGCAGATGCTAATTTTTACCCTAACACTAACCCTAACTTCAACAAAGTCATGTCTAGAAACAGATTTTAGATTATATGGAGTAATTTACACTACACCGACATCACCGCTCTCGACAAAAGTGACAGGTTGTGCCCAATCTTAGATTAGCTGATTGTCATGTTCAGAGGGCTTTACACGCCAGGTCAGAATATAAGTATAGATGAGGGTATGCTTCTTTGGCTTCAATAATAGCTCACAACAGACGGAATTTGGCATTTTATCCTACATCCTTTGTTGTTGTCAGACACGATTTTGCGTCAATCTGAAGCCCTACAGTGGAAAATCTAGCAAACTTCTGTGCCCAAGGTACGAATAATTGTCACGTTTCTCCTCGGCGGCTTGAGTGGCTTTGGATTTGACTTGTTTATGGATACAGTAACTACTACAATTCGGTGCACCAGAGTAAAAATGTCCTCAGTGTGCAGATCCACACGTGCGGGACCTTGAGGAAACATCGAGGGGGACCAGAACATCTACACATGAACAGTGTAGATAAATTAGATCAGAACCTGACATACTACTACTTTGACAGGCGGACCTGCAAGTGAACCAGGAAATTTGTTTTTAAATCACCATGTTCAATGCCAATGTCATCTACAAGTCCAAAAACCCATCAGCCAGCTGTAAGGGCCTTTACCCCTTCATCCCTAGTTCAGTCAAGTCCTGGACCACCCTGCCCCGGGAAAGGATTTACTCCATCGAAAGTAGTCTCTAAGAAACTCATTATTGTGAAATAATTGGCTACAGAATATGTTCTCCTTTAGGAATATGACATCAAAATAAAGGTTACAATGTGTACTTGACTCTCCCCCAAAAATGGATTTTATATAATGTTCCCTTATGGAGCTACAGCATCGTCAGTTGAAAAGTGATTGTGTCACTAAGCACTGTCTCATGGTCAGGAAAAAAGTGTCCATTCAAATTCCATTCCATAATTCATGTTGATACATGCGAGAAGCTCATTTAAAAAATAAAATAGACTTCCTTATTGTTCGTTTGAGATAGGCCATGGCTATGTTGTCCTAACAGAGAGAATTCTACCATATAGTGAATTGTTTCAAAACCAGAGATACGTTGGCATCTGGTTTAGCACCACTTAATTAAGAAGTCTTAGTGAATGCAGAAGAATGTCTTTTTGAAGTCATTTTGATCTACTGTATGTTTGCCTGTTTTGTTTGTGAAATACACCCTGGAATTGTCAACAAAAATGAAAGAAATCTTTGCGTTTTGGGTCTGTGGGGGTGAAAATATCATCAAATGGTGGTCCGTGGCTCAGATGTTGAAGAAATAGTGGGCCCTGGGATCAAAATAGTTGAAAACCACTGGTGTAGAATAATAACTTGTCGTTGCTGTTATGGCTCACTCTTCTTCACCTCCACTTTAAAGCCATGGGGTGCGTTCCGATACCCAAAATCTCGGCCACTCGCTCACTCCCACTCGTTTCCTCGGGGTCATTTCAGCCGTGAACCGGAAATGGTTAACGTTCCGATTCTCATCGAGGAGACGAGTGGAGGCGAGTGGAGGAGTCGAGGAGGCTTCTGAGGCCACATAGAGCGAGGATAAGTCGAGTGTTCCCTCGATGCAGCATTTCGTCTCCTCTCGGCGGATGTCCGCATCACGTGTACACGTTTTTTTCCTTCTCCAGTGACATAAGCCCTCCTCCTCCACTCCACATGTGGAGACGCGCTCAGACAACACTGCTTGAAACCCGATGCCCCCCCCCCCCCCCCCCCACTACCACTGCAGCTGACCGCTCGTACGCACGGACACACATTACACTTTTTCATGTTTGTTGAAGACACATTTTCGCTGAAATAATAGACCTTCAGAATGATAAAGCAGCCTACATATATAAAGTGAAATGACAACAACAAGGCAATGGCTGTGGCTTTATTGTATCATGATATGTGATATAAGGATAATAAATAAAAGCTATATAAATTATATTATATACATTTCATCTTCCACAAACCTAATTCCATTCCTGAATGCACTGCTATGAATGAGGGAAATGAAAACGTATTTATTCATATGTGGACTGAACTACAAGTCAGAGAGACTACCGTCCTAATCACTGTTATTATAGTAGGCTATCATTTACAATGCAGCAGTGCTGTGTTGCGGGACTGTGTAGGGGGGGGGGGGGTGACGTGAGCTGCGGGCATGTCGCATTTCCTTCACAATCTAATAATATAAGTGAAACTGTGAAGGACGTGGGCAGCATTGATGAATTGTTTATCTTGCATTTATACAGCCTACTGTACCACAGAAGGCGCAGGGCTCTATGTTCCAGCTGATCCAGCTGTGTGCACAGTATATTTTTCTTTTCCACCTTTGCTTTGGCAATGTAAACATGTGTTTTCCAATGCCAATAAAGCCCATTGAATTGAATTGAAGTAATGAACGTCATAAGCAATCGCGGACGTGCCGTCGCTTTAAAATGACATCTTGAGTACATTCCGAATCTCATGTCAAATCCACTTGACCACTCTGTCCTCGCATCTCCTCCTCGCTGGGGGCGGAGCTAAGGTGGCGAGTGGAGGACGCGAGGGGAGTGAGCGAGTGTTAAAGCTGCGGTATCGGAACGCACCCATGGAGTAGACAGTGAGGGGGAGTGGCTAGGCCAACTAGCCACTCCCCCTCACTGTCTACTCAATGGCTCAATCAGCTCACCTGCTCTCCATCTACTCTCTGCACCTGCCTATGATCCTGCAATCAAGCACTGCCACTATAAAAAACAGCCTGCACTTCTCTCCATGCCAGAGCTTCAGCTGTCAACACATAGGTGAAAGTGCAGGCCAAGCCCTGTAGTGGTGTAACCAAGTTTCAGTGCTAGTTATATTCAGCTTTACACCGCTACAAGCTGTTCAACTTCATGTCGTTGCAGCGAATGCATTTTCTCACTGAGGATATAGCCTGCCTCTCCTTCTCCTTCTCCTCTCCAGTGCCATTGGGGAGCCACATACCCCCCAGTATTACACTAATGCTTCCTCCTCTGTTTGCTGTGCACTTGGCTCAGTCATTACATAGAACATTTGTTTTGTTTCACTGTTGCCTCTCTACATGTAAACCTGTAAAAGTCATATCACTGGCAGATATATCAAACCTGTAGTCTTGGGGAAGTTTTAAAAAGTATAGGCATAGCTACTTCCCTGAAAAAGTACTAAATTATAGGGCATTACTTTACTTTTGTTTTTACATAAAAAAGGGTGTTGTGGTAGGATCTTTGGCCACAAGTTTCATGGCAGCATGCAGAGCATGGACCAAGATGCTTTTTTAGGATTTGCATTCGTTTTTGGTCTTGGCTGAGGGCAATGCTCATAATTTACACTTCAACTACATTTACACTACAACTCAATGTTTTTTTTTGTTCTTTTTTATCCTTGTCCTTTACTCGCAAGAACGTAAAACATGTTTATATTTCCATGCTGCAAAGGCTCCTGTCACGCTGTTGTCGTCATTCGCCATGTCGATCGACTGTTTAGTGGTCGTCCCACTGCATTTGAGTGTATTCTACTGCAAATCAAGCGTGTTTTGTGTGTGTGCGCAGCAAGCGTGTTTTGTGTGTGTGAGCAGACACACAAACGGTTAACGATAGCTCAGAGCCTTTAGAGTATAGACACGCAAACGCTGTTCACTTCATGGGGTTAAGGCCAATGGTGGCGATTCAGCATAGACTTCTATTGAATTGGGACACCCACAGTTACAGAATGCTATAGGATCATGCGAGTACATCAACAACATGAACATGCCCTTTTCTGCTCCCTCAATGTCACTTGTCTTCTCCTAGATGGCTCTGCTAGGCGCCCGCCCTATTCTGTCAGACTCAGAACTGTCTCTGATTGGCTTACTCTGAAATGGGTTAGATTGAGAATCAAGTATGAAGAACACAGACTGTCAAACAAACAGTGGACAGCACAGAGGCGCAGACGCTGACAGAGATTCTCAGACTTTTACTTGTAATAATAATTCTCTGCTGTGGTACATTGAGACATTTACTGTCATTACTATTTACTTCACATACTGTTTCGAATTGTTTTATAAATTCATAAAAAATGGTGTCAATTATATAAAAAAGGTAAACAATCAAAAGACAAATAACTTCATGAATGCGTATTTATGGTTAGTTACTGTATGTCAGTTATGACAGGACAAAAATGCATTCAAATGTCACAAGAACATTTAAAAAAAAAAATGTTTTTTTTTTTTCTTTTCTTACGGTTCAACAAGAGCTCGTAGCCTTGCTTTTCCCGAGAATCTTGTTGTCCAATTGTGTTGAACACTCCATATGGTAGACAGAAGTAATGATTCTGTAGACTGTCTTTAAACGTTTTGATGAAATGAACATGGTGGGCAATAGTAACCAATCTACTGTAACATTTGCAAGTGATTTTACCAGTATTAATAATAATATCAGCAGACCTGGCAACACTGCCAGGTCGTTCGGTAGTAATTTGGTAGATAACAATAAATAATAAGTAGTTGTTGACAATATTACCATAGCTGACTTACACTTACGTAAAAAAAAAAAAAAAAAAAATACTGCCTAAAAGTACAATACTCTTTTTTTTTACTTTACTTATCAAAGCAACAATATTCAATATGTATGTATGTAAGAAAGGACAAACAAAACATATTCTTTTTAAAAATGTTTTATTTATTTTCTCCACCCTTTTGCTCCATTGGCTCCTCCTTGGGCTATTCACCGAATGCACATATTGGGCAGGGGGGGTTCCTTCTCCCTCTTCTGATCCCGGAGGTGTTGGTTGGTGGCGGTCAGGTCCTTCAACTGGCCTCGGAGGCCCTCCACCACTGCCAAGTTTATGGCTAAGTGGCACTTAGCCTCGGCCATTTTGCGGGCTTCTTTTGGCGGGTATTGTAGGCACCGGTACTTAAATAAAATAAAAAAATGAAAAAAAGCAGTTAATTTCAGATGAGAGTATAATTCACGATATAACAGGATGTTAGCCTGGGATAAGCATATTGAAAAAGTTGTTATGGGTTAAATGGTTGATTCACATGTGTATTCACACGTATTTATAGTGAATATTATCACTTACATTACACAAAATGATTCAACAGAAAAGTTTTCTCAGGCAGAATTGGGACGGTTCATGGGCAGTCTGTGGTGGTGAGGCTTTTAGTCCTCAGCGCTTCCGAGTTCCGTCGTTCTGCAGGGGGGTAGAACGCAAATTAGTAATTCAACAGACAGTACAGTTACAGTTGGGGCCTCAGGTCCGTCTGAGGCGATCGACCAACTCCTCGACCAACTGGGGGGGTGGGGGATCACGGCAGTGTTCATCCATGGGGTGGGGGATGTTAGGGGTGTTTTTTTGGGGTGGGCCCTATGCCTTCCCAAAACCAATTGACCCAATAAGTGCCGTCCCCATCAGTGTCTTCAGCTCCTCTTCCTCTACCCCTCTGGGAAGGCTCAAGGTGAGGCTGCAGGTGGACGCATAGGGAAGGCGCATCTCGCCAGGCTCCTTGTCAAAAAAATCTATCTTGCAAGGGGTGGGGAAACCGAGGGGAGGGAGTGTGTCTGCCCCCGTAAGAAATATGAGCAGGTCCTCATAGGAGAATTCCACTGTTTCCTCTGCGAACACAATGGAAATTGCATGGAAATAGATTCAGTAAATTGTTTTGGACAATGACATTTTCAAGACGCACAAGGTAAGGAATATGTACAGCAGTGATTCCCAAACTGTGGGTCGGGAACCACTGGTGGGGCCTGAAGCTACCCCACGTTGGTTCTGAAATCATTTTCAAATGTAAAAACAATAATAAAAAAAACTATGTGTGTGTTGCTAATGACTCTTTAATCACTTTACTATTAGTTATTTGATTATTGGGTCTGAGGTGGGCCGCAAATATTTGTCTAAATTTTGCCCCAGTTTTAAGCAATTTGTAACCGCTGATGTACTGTGTAGTTAAGCATTGTCAATGTGTACTTCAACAATCCACTAGGCATTTTTTTTTTAACTTATTACACAATAAATTTCCAGCTCTATAGAATAATGTGGACTGCTGGTTTGACATGGATTATACCCCTGTTGACAAAGTAATTAGTGGGCCTACAAACATCTTGCAACTTTATGTTGTCCCCCGATGCATGCTCTGCCACCTGTTGTACATTTTAAGTCAGTGAAAAGTGAACTACCATGGTACTATAATACTATAACACAACACAGACCCTTCAGTAATGCACTACAACTTGGGCATTGCCAATCATTTAACAGCAACGCAGCATCTTAACGGGTAAATAGACAGTCTGTCAATGGACATTATTTTTATATTAATACTAGAGACTTCTCAGTTAAACAGCACATACCTTGAATGGCCACCAGCCAATTGCTAAAAGAGTACAAAGTGGTTTCCTCCTCTTCAAAGCGACGGTGTCCCTCCTCACTCCTTACGGGAACAAACAGTCGTTTCATGTCCATTCTGCTCAATTTGCTGGCCCCCGCACCACAGAAGAGAGGCATAAACTGTTTCCAGTTTGCTTGGATCAGGTCCCAGAGCCTTGCGCAAGAGTTGAGCCCCTCTTGGAATTGGCTAACCATACTGGAAACTCTGAGAGAAATGGAAACGGAGAATATATTACATTAATAGCTACGAACAACAACAATAGTAATAACTTCTATTTCTAGCACCTTTCAAGGTAGCCAAGGACAATGTACAGTATAAAATGATAACATTAAAGGCATGATTAAAAGTAGTTGTTACGGTCCCGGAAAATAAGCGGAGCACGAGACGAAATCAGGTCTCAAAACTCTTTAATAAAAACAACTAAAAGCTCTGCCTCTCAGGCTATCACAGGAACAAAAAACACGGACACGTAAAGTTGTCAGAACAAACTAAAATCCAGCCACCTCACACAAACACGGAACACAATAAGTACAGGCAAAATCAACAGTCCAAACAAGGTGCAGCTGTGGAGGGGTGTGGACAATCAAATAACCATGTTGTACCAAGACTGGTGGTACAACAAAGTTAAACAATACATGTTAAATGTGTAGTGGCATATAAAGGCATAAAAACAAAGCAAGAAAAAAAAAATGTAATAATAATAAAGTAAATGTAGCGCTTGTGTCGTGGACCTGTAGAAAAAAGCACTAAATATGTCCTAGGCTTGGTAGAGAGGTAAACTTCCCTCCCCACATTTGAATGTGGGGAGGGAAGTGCATTAGAGCAGTTCCACAGTTTGGTGTCAGCCACAATAAATGCTCTGGCACCCACGGTGCAGCAAGTGGGAAAATATGGGTTGCGGTATGTGAGTGCGAGGTGGTGTTGGGCCTTGTAAAAGAGGATTTTGACAGAAATGTGAAATTGAACATGGAAGCCAGTGTAGCTGATGATGGATGGATGAGAAGTCTTGCTACAGAGTTTTGGATGTAGTGTAATCTGTTAAAAGAAGTGATGAAAGTTCACCACACAGTTGTTTCACAAAGCCTGTATCTTACTTTTAGTAATATAGCATATGAATGCAATTCAGTCTAATTTTAATTTTAATGGCATGTCATCTTCAAATATATGCATAAACAAAACAATGGACATGGATTAAAATTAGACTGAATTGCATTCATATGCTATATTACTAAAAGTAAGATACAGGCTTTGTGAAACAACTGTGTGGTGAACTTTGCCGAGATATCTCTGCAGAGTTTCCCTCAAAGCAGATCTGCTCTGAACTGCTTTTGTCTGTCTGTCTTGGTCAGCGATTGGACACAAGCACTTCAAATGCATTGGCTGCCAGAAAAGAGGGATGGACATTATTATCATACTGAGAGAACGCGCGTATTATACGCGCGTTCTGTTGGTAACCGTCCGTGCTTGCAGCGAGAACGCGCGTATTTGACGCGCGTTTCGTCGGAACGTCATCCCGAGCGTAAAAAGCGGCGCATTTCGGTGAAAGACGGGCGCAAAAAACGTCGTATTTTGGAAAAAACGGGCGCTTTTGGCGTGTGAATGTCTATTTAAACGTGATAAAGAGGTGTGAATTGTGGCATACTCGGCTTGCCAAAGTACAATGCGCGTGTTGCCGTGCGAACTACTCCGCGTGGTGGACCAGCCTGCGCCGACACACGTGCTGGCTGGCGTTTAAATAGCCCTCGCCCAGACATGCAGGTGCGCCTCGTTGTCTGACGATTAGGCAGCGGCATCAGCTCCGCCTGACCGAGGAGGAGATTTGGTACGTAGGTGGCGTCTATAGAACAGCACCAACAAGGCGTGTATTTGTACTCGGGGTACCTGTTTGAGTTGCGTGCTACGAGTAACCATGGCGACACATGCCGGTGCTTGGTGGCTGCCATGTGGGACACCAAAATATATACACATATATTGCCTTCATTGTTAGGGCACAGTAGTAGCCAGACACACAGTGTCCAGCTTACAGGTGTCCAGACAGTTGATCTAACTGCCCAGGCCTATTATGAATAGTTTAGTAGGGAGAAATGCATATCAATCAAGGTAACCAAGGTATCTGACTCTAAGGACTCTGTCTGTATTGAGTAGCCCAAGATGGTAAATTCTTTCTAAGAGGGAAAGGATGACAGCTATCTGCCCTCAGTAAAGCTGTAGCGGTTTCCTCTAAAGTCCAAAGGGGAACCCTACAAAGGTCCCTCTGATAATCACAGCAACCTACCAATTGAGCTCAGTCTGTTTGATAATAATCCTGGGTGTTTCCAACCATTATACCAGCACAGCCCAAAACGTCAATAAAGGCCCAAGGATGCAAGACGCAGCACACTAGTCAGTTCGATGCAAGAATTAAAATGCATTAAATAGGAAAAAAATGAAACGATTCAGGTCATCCAATAATAGACAGTCATTTCAGTTCATTCCATTTGATCGGCATTTGATCGCAAAATAACAGATCCACCCCGAGATTCTGATGAACCACAGTCAACCCGAAGATAATAAATCCACAACGGAAATCAGTTAGACCCAACAGAAGTAGTGGAACAAAAAGCGTCCTGACGCGTGTGTGTGCGTGTGTGGGTGGGTGGGCGAGTCTCTCTGAGTGTGTGTGTGTGTGTGTGTGTGTGTGTGTGTGTGTGTGTGTGTGTGTGTGTGTGTGTGTGTGTGTGTGTGTGTGTGTGTGTGTGTGTGTGTGTGTGTAGGCAGTTAGCCCCGCTGCTAGCGTTTTTAGCTAACCGCAGCTGGACAGTAGTAGTGGCTCTGGCTCCGCTGGTTGTCAGCTTTCAGACAGGCTCCTCTTCAAAAGCCCGAAGATCAGCGATCCAACAGACGTTCTGCGCTCTCCTCCTCTACTGATAACGGGGGAGACAATGATCTGTCACAGGGGATCTGTCCTCCTCTTCAAAAGACACGGAGACCACAAGACAGGAGACAGCGATTTGTCCGACACTCCTCACACAGTAAGGGGAACTCAGCATTCACACCACCGCTGTACACGCACACCCCACTTCATTCTCCACGCGCCGCGTTCAGACTGACAGCTCCATTTTCTTCCTGGGCTGGACCTTCTCCGGTCTGGCAAATCCAGCGCCTCGCGGCCTCGCAGCGAACGTAACCGCAACCAGTAAGACAGTGCAGGGGCTGGCTGCTGTCAGTGACTGCCTTGTTTATTATTTATCTTTATGATTTTGGCGGATCGCCACAAACCGCTACTATCGGTGTATTTTTATTTGTTTGTACAGGTTGGTATGCTATCTTCTTCACGTGTTGTGAAACATGTCCAAAAAGGTTAAAAAATGCAAGTCAAAGCCTTGTTCTTTCTAATTTTAGGCGATCGTGACACAGCAGCTTGTTACTGCACATTTGAACATATAGGCATTTATTTTAATGCCCTCTATTACTTGGTTATCTCTTTGTGATTTTGTTTCATACGATCACTAGTTCATTAAAAAAAGTTTTAATATTTTGATAGTCATACATTTTCTTCATTCAGGATTAACTTTCCTGGTGGCACCTCATAAGGACCAGTGTGCTGTGCATTTTGTTGTTCTGTGCGTTCTGTTCTTTATCGTCATTAAAGCACGCCTGCAGTGCCGTACGAAGAAGGGCCCCCTTGGATGAAATATTACAACAGTTACCCTTAAAACTAATAGATAAGATTATCACACAGCTATGGAATTCCCAGTTCTCATAAACGAAGTGCAGTATTATGCACGTATAGCTCACTTTTCTATACTCATCTGTCCACATGTCTGTGGCACTGGCAGAACCACACGCTTGGGGTCGGAAATGGCCTTCTGAATTTCTAGCAACAACTGGGCCTTGATCCGGGCACAGTGTGTCTGTGTGTGTCAGGAGACAGCAACTCCTGAAGGAACATCTTTGGCGTTGCATTTACCATGTGTAGCCTCCGTGTCCACCAACATACGCTAGCGTCTCGAATAATCTGAAAGGTTGCGTATCTTTTCCACAAAACTTGATGCATTTCTCTAGAATGGCATCCTTTGTTTTTTCAGGAACTGTAATCTTGAGAAAAGTAGTCATATTCAACTGGCTGGGCTTTCTCTTTTGGCATGCCTTACGTTGGTGCTTAAGCAGAGTCGAGGTGCCCATCTTTGCGGTGCCATATTTGAGAAGAGTGTCACAATCTGTACATTTCGCTTCCTTCGCTGTCGACGATGATGACAAATGATGTCCATGCGGGGCTGTCTGGCTTTTCCTCTTTTGGATTCTGTAGTGGGAAAAATGACATTTCTATTTTCTGCTATCTCTAAGAAAACTGTTGACAAGAGAAGTGTCACCTGTTGTTAGCAGTCAGTAGCCTACTCCAGTGATTTGAAGGAGTGGCCAAAAAAGGCCATGTGCTATACCCACTGATGTCGAACAGACTAAAAGAAACAGCCATGTAAGGACTTGTGTTTTGTTTTATTTTCAACCTTCTGTATGTGTTTTTATTTTAAGCCCTCTCTAGTGTATAAGAGGAGGGATGTAACTGTGTTCGAGAGGAATGCCATGAGACGCGAGTGTCATGTCAGGACTCCACAGAGCGCTCTTGTGAATAAACCTGATTGTTTTTCAACACTCTCTCAAGCCTTTTTTCGGATCTGGACTTCTGAATTCATCACCTTTTGAATATGAATTAGAAGTTGACATTATAGTTTGGCGTAGTCGGCAGGATTGTGTCAATCTGTCCGTCCAGACCTTCTTTTTTTCATCGAATCTGACTGCAGCTTAAGGCAAATACGCGCTACCCAAACGCAGCGACGTGCCGTTCCTTGGAACTGGAAGGTCCTGGATGGGCAGTGACCACAATCTTTAAGGTGAGAGATGTGTTTTGATACAATCATTGCATGTTAAACGTAAAGGCGGTAAACCCGAATCGTAACCAGGCGTATGGGTAAAAACAAAAACGTAACAGGCGTTGGGACTTAAATCCGTAACAGGCGGTAAAAACGTAAACAGGCGTTGGAACTTTCCGTAACCAGGCGGGCCAGGCTGATTGATCAGAACGTAACAGGCGTATTAGATAGATTGATCAACCAGAACGTAACAGGCGTATTTAGATAGGACATGATTTATTGTAGTCAAATGTGAGTTAGGTAAAAAAAAAGTATAATAATAATAAAATAAATAAATATATACATGTAAGAATAAACAAAATAATAAGTAGGGGTTTTTGGGGAGTTCTAATCATCAGCATTCTATAATTGACTGATGAGTGATTCACCAGAGTATTGAGTTTTCCCTTGTTGAGGGTCATAAAATATTCTTTTTGTTGTTGGGCTATTCAGCAAATTACTGGGACATTAAGGTTCATATTGAACACTTATGGGGTGTATACCATGGTTTGAATGTACACTATACATGAGTGTATAGGACACGAAAAAACAAGTATACGGTATATATAAATATATGTGCACAGAAAAAAAAAGTATCTATATATATTGTAGAAAACAGAGAAATCAAGACGCTAATATATATATATGTGTGTATTGTATACAAATATATGTACACAGAAAAAAAAAGTACATATATCGGTATACAAGGAGTGTGTTACAAGTTGAATCAAAACATAGTTTTGTAAAGGATGACGTATGAATGAGATTGCATGGTATGTGTGAGGTCATCCTGTAGCAGCAGTGAGCTGAACAAACAAACTCTGTATTTAGTGCTGACAGTCTGTAGGGCTGCAGTAACGTGTGATTTCACTTGTCAGGTGTTAAAGGAGACCCATATATATACATATAGAGGGGTGAGCTCCTGTTGATTGTGATCTAATTGTCTTTTCTTTTTTCTTTTTGTGTTTTTCCTGAGCTCAACGGAATGGGGAATCAGGAGAGTGGAACGTCAATGCCTCAAACGCTATCCGGACCGGCAGAATCTATGGCAAATAAATGGGGTGTGCAGGTTTTAGAGCAAAACATTTTATGGCATAAAATAACCAAAGAAAAGTTTCCAATAATGGGCACTTTCAGTACCTCCAAATTAAGCGAGTGTAGGGAATCATTAGAGCGATATGAGCGGAAAGCAGGAAGGAAAAGAAAAATAGAGTGGGATTGTTTTAGGAAATGGGAGAGAGAGGCAGAGTGTAGGGAAAGTAAGCAATCTAAAGCCCTGTTATATAAAGATGAGGATGAGGATGAGGCTAGGAAGAAAAGATTAAAGAGAGTTAGACAAGAAATCCTTCAGCCCCCTCCGTATGCCAGTCCCCGAGACCAGCAGAACGCCGTGCCTGTAGCCCAAGCACCCCCACAACTACAACACGGAGCAGCTGTCCTACCCCCGCAACAACCACTCCACCAGGGGCCAGCTGTCCACCAACCACCAGCCCTCCAAGATGACCACCAACTACACGAGCCAGTGCTTGCACCACCCCCTCCAAACCCAGCAGGACAACTCTATGCAGAAGCTGACCACCTGGCCCATAATGCAGCAGGGGGTCATAATCTTGCAGCCGGTGGAGGAGAGGAGGGAGCTGTGGGGGGTCACCTTGGTGCGGGGGTGGATGGAATAGGAGCCATGATGGAGTTCCCTGTTGGGAGAGAGGAGGACATGGACAAGTTATATCAGGACTGGGAACAGATAGGAGAAAGACTCAAGAAACTCTCTCTCCAGCAGGGGCCGGGGGTGATGACCCGGAGTGCATTGAAAAAGCAGCAACAACTGTTACCTCTCATACCATATCCAAATCCGCATCCCCGTCCAGGACAAGGGGCACCACAGGAGGCCATTGACGCCTACAATGAGACAGTGTATGTTCAACGAAACTGGACACCAGATGAACTGAATGACATTGTCAAAGAACTTCCCCACCCTGATGTGGACGTTGAGAGGTGGTGTACTTCAGTTTTGGACTTGATCGAAATGTATGGGCCATCTGCAAAGGAACTGGACTCTGTATTCCGCAAGAGTTTTGGTTTGAAATGGCCCCGTCTCAGAGGGAATTTCGATGTAAATGGAGCACGAAATGACATTATCACCAATCAGCTGCAGAACCAAGGTGGCCTGTTTGAAAGGGTGCGAGCAGCTTTCCCTGTGCGTACCGACTGGCCAAAGATTCACGGAACCAAGCAGCTGTTGGATGAATCCGTTGACACTTACAGAAATAGAATGGAGGACTGTTTCCAGAAATTCTGTGGTGTTCCACAGGACAATCCAGCTTACCATGACTTGTTGAAGACTGCACTGATAAATGGCTTGCTCCCAACCATCCATAACCGCGTGATGACATCCTGTGTTGGGTGGGAAACAAGGCCCCTACCTGAAGTCTGGAGCCATGCACAACACGCTGAGAGACATGCTCTGACACAAGACGACATAAAGAAGAGAAAATTAGAAACAGCGCAGCTGATGTTTTATGGACAAAAGACGGGTCAGCTGCAGCCAAGGAAAGGGGCTATCCGCAATGGGAAGCTAGTACTGAGGGAGAGGGGCCGCAGACCGGAGGCAGTTGACTATTGCCATTATTGTTCAGAGCCAGGCCATTGGAAGAACTCCTGTCCTATGAACCCTAATGCCTGGACGTCTCGCCCACAACAGAGTCAGCAGCAAGCGGGCCCAGGCCAGGCCTCCTGGAACTATGGACAAAATGGCAGAGAGGCAGCTGGGCGCCAACAGTGGGAGGGTCCATCTCCACCCCATGGGCCATGGAGAGGGCCTGTGGGAAACACGAGGGGCAACAACTATCACTATTCTGAGAGAGAGCCACAAGCACAATACCCGCAGACCGGGTGGCGTCAAAATTCACACGACAACGATGGAAGAGGGAACAGCAACCAGCGACAGAGACTATAATGACGGGTACCAACAGGGAGGTAGGGATGACCGCCATGCCCCTCCCCCGCAATGGCACTATGGACCGGGTGACAACGTCACTGTCACCAACCCTCTATAGGATACGGAGGAGGCTGGGGCTGGGGAGGAGAAGGAAACCCAGGTCAGTCAGTATATGCAGGTTTCAGTTACCCCAGATGAGGCTCCAGTCTTAGATCCTCTTGTGAATGGTGAGTCCATATCTTTCCTTGTTGACACAGGCGCCAGTGTATCAGTAGTGCGGAGAGAAGAGTTGCCTAATGTTTCTCTTTCCTGGAAATCAATCACTACAATAGGTGCATCTGGTGAGCCATGCAGAGAAACAGTCACAAACCCATTATCAGTATCACATGGTGACATTACAATAGAACATAAATTCCTGTCTTCTACTGTATGTCCTGTTAACTTGATGGGTCGTGATTTGCTTTGCAGATTTGGTGTTAAATTGGACTGTTCCAGTGAAGGCATACGTCTTTCCTGTCCAGCGCTGGGACTTTTCAATTTATCCGTCACCGAGGGTAAGCCCAATGATTTCTACTATAGCTGGGACCTCTCTGACAAAGACTTGTCGAGCAAGTTATACAATATGATACCGGAAGGTTTCACAAAACCTGACCTATTAAGGTGCATTGCACATTCATCGCCATTCACAAGAGATCTCATTTATGAAAGATTCTGGTTCAATGGAACAAACCAGGATGACATACGTTTGGGTAGCATATACACAAACAGTCAGTTTGGTGCTATATCCCTAAATTTGACTGACACACAGACATTGTACCACACTAGCACAGGGACAGTTCCACACATCCCCCTAGGGAAAGCACTAGGAGAGTGGGTTGATGTAGGGCCATGGCTAAAAATAGTACTGCAAGCTGACGATTGGCAGCAGGTTAGTGCAGAGACGTATTTTTCCCCCAGCACGAAAACATACTCTACCCCTTTAACCCTCTACAGTCCCTGTTGAGTCCCTGATGAGCATTTTCCGTTTTGTGATGTTTTGCATTTTCCTTTATAAAACACATTCATAAAGTGTCCAGCCACTAATGTTTGGTACCCCTTTTTTCAGGACAACCTCAGCTACAATAATAAACCATAATTAATTCACTTTTACATACTATAAAGGTAATTTGAACCAAAAACTACATGCAAAAACAAAAATCGGACCTTGTTTTTCAGGTTTATGGACTTGTAAAAATCACAAATATGATTATCAAAGAATTTTGGCTGTTGAGAAAGTCAGGATATGTGGTCTATAAGAATGTAAAATGATGAGATTCAAGAGAAATAAAGCCATAATTGCTTATTTTGAGCTGTTATTAGGTATATCTATGCCAGGCGTTTTTTTTACAGATCTTATATTAGTCCTTATATTCCACACTAGGAAGTATTTCATAGCTATATTTGGTATATTTTTGTTCAGCACAACCTAACCCATATGTCTCAACAATTATTTGTTTCAATTTGACCTAATATCAATGCATTTGACCCAGAAAGAGACAAAATAGACTAAAACGGATTTGAAAAATAAGGTTTATGGACTTGTAAAGATCACAAACATGCTTATCTGATCATATTGTCTGTTGAAAAGGTCAAGATATATTGTCTATATGAATATAGAATGATGGAATTCAAGTAAAATCATTAGTCATTACTTATTTTGAGCTGGTATTAGGTTATGTTAGGCGTTTTTTTACAGATCTTCATATTTATGCCCTGAAACAATCTCTTGCCATGGCCAGACCAGGGTATAGCACTGAGCAGACATGCTTCTTCCTCCAGTACTCCTGGACATTTGAACTGCTTCACAGGGCCGCTGTCCTTCTCGCATCAGTCTCCCAAGCTGAGGGGTGGAGCTGACTGAGCTCTTGGCCTAGAATTGCAGATAATCACACCAATCAATAAGTAAATTCATGTGATTAGCTCCACACGTGACATGCATATCTAACAGTTGAATTCAACATTACAATAAATACACTAACCTCTGCATGCCCCCGCTGCCATGGCCTCTTTCTCTTGTGTCACCGCCACAGGTGAAGTGTCACCATCACTGCAGAAATGTAAAAACATTAGTACATGGTTTACAAAATAGGTTCCGTCACCGTCACTGGAAAAAATGTAAAAACAGTATTACATGATTCACAAAAGGGGTTCTGTCACCATCATATTACATGAAGCACCAATAAAAAAACAATGCAAAAACATCTGGTGCTCCGTGGCCAGTCTGTGCACGTAATAGATTATTATTATTACTGGTAATAGTGTATAAAAGTGAATTGTTACTCACTTCTCAGGCTCAGAAACTATAACAGCTAGTATCTGGCCTCAGTATGAAACTGCCCGGCCAGCTGCTCCTCTTCCTCCTCCTGCTGCCTATATAATATGGAAACATGTAACAGTTTTGCTTCCAGGAGTCAGGACCATAATGTGTACAATGTTTCAATATGTGTCTGCTCACTCACACACAGACACAGACACACACACACACACAGATATATGTAACAGTTTTGCTTCCAGGAGTCAGGACCATAATGTGTACAATGTTTCAATATGTGTCTGCTCACTCACACAGAGACACACACACACACACACACACACACACACACACACACACACACACACACACACACACACACACACACACACACACAGAGAGAAAGAGACGGAGAAGAGAGAAGGGAAATCACTTACTCAAGAATGTATCCATATTCAGCCATCAGGTCCAAGGCGACTTTGCCACGTAATATATTGGCAACATCTTCTGTCGAGATGTCTGATTGCTCCTAAAAGTATGTTTGCGATACGATCGCCACTAGTCCACTGTGATTGTGATAACACGACGATAAAAAACAAACAAAGAACTAACACTAACACACTCTCCCTCCCTCACACACTATCGATCGATCTGTATTTGTTTTGCGCATAACGCACGGGCAGATGCGCGCACACACACCCTCACATGTGTGTATTATATAAAAAAAAAAAAAAATGTTGCATCGTGTTGTGGCTGTATTGTTGTGGCAGACCGGAAACAGAGTTACGTTTCACTTGACGCACGTAACCGTTAGGTAGGCCTATGTTACGTGCGTTCACTTCATGGGGCCAGTCCAAGCTCTTCTACATAGAGTTTCTATTGAGAATGGGGACAACCGGAAGTCACGGAATGCATTGGAGTCTATGGGCTGTGTCCCTGCACCCTCAATGTCGCAACTCTTCTACTAGATGGCCATGATAGAGTGTATATAGGACGGCGGATGGACGGTGGAGATTCTGAAGGAGATTTCGGCTACGTCACATCCCTACACGTCTACGACGTGGTAACTGCCTCCCACTAGCCAAATGCTGGCTAGCTAACTAGCTTTTTGACTCATCCTTGGTGTAAAAACCTTGTTTCGAAAAGCAATGGAACCGACGACACAGAACACATCGGAGAAGAGAATAAACAAACGCATGGATAAACAAACAAACATGTGCACAGATTTTCGCATTTGGACACGTGTACATATTTATGTCAACTTCAAAGGGTTATATTTATGTGAAAAAGTGGTCGATTCTCTTCAAACCAACGTTGGTTGAAATCTACAACCCCTCCGGATTAAAATGAGACCACCCAGAAGTCCGACAGTGACGTCATCGTCACGCGACGTCGCGTCAAAGTGACGTAGGTAGGTCGGCGCGCCGGCGCGCCGGAGGACTGAGTAGGGTTAAATGTGAACTGCAGGATGATTAGAACATCAACCAGCCTTGAGACAGAGCAGCAGGTAGGGACACTAATGGTGCTAGATAATGAGCCAGACCACAACTCCTTATTACTAGCTCAAGTGCCAGACATTTTGTGGGCAAAAGACAAATATGACATAGGATGTATTAAGAATGCCAAACCAGTTATTGTTTCCCCTAAATCGACATATAGACCATATAAGGCTCAGTATCCTTTGAGTAAGGAAGCAGAGGAGGGAATAGCTGAAGTACATGCTTCCTTAGTGGCTAGGGGAGCGATTGTAGAGTGCCCTTCTTCCCCATGCTGTAGTCCAATTCTGCCAATTCGGAAAGCGTCGGGAGCGTGGCGTTTCGTGCAAGATTTACGTATTATTAACGATGCAGTACACACACCGGCCCCAGTGGTGCCGAATGTAGTGACTATAATGTCACAGGTCCCGGCTACTGCGTGTTATTTTTCGGTGGTGGATCTTGCGAATGCTTATTTTAGCATAAAAGTCCACCCAGACAGTCAATTTTGGTTTGCTTTTATGTTCAAGGGTAAAAAATGGACATGGACGGTAATGCCTCAAGGGTTTTCGGCAAGTCCAACACTGTTTTCAGCAGCAATGTCAACTAATCTTGAAGCTTTTGTGCCTCCTGAGGGAAGCATTTTAATCTCATATGTGGACGACTTACTTTTATGTAGTGATTCAAAACAAGCCTGTGAACGAGACACTGTGGCATTACTACAGTTCCTTGCTGAAAATGGGCACCGTGTTTCAAAGGAAAAGCTTCAATTTGTCAAACAAGAGGTCAAGTACTTGGGGCACATTATCACACCAGAGGGACGCAGTTTAGGGCCAGAAAGGGTGAGCGCTATTTTATCCATTCCTCGACCAACAAATAAGCAGCAATTGATGTCCCTGTTAGGTGTAGCTGGTTACTGTAGGCCTTGGATCCAGGATTATGCAGAAATGATCGAACCATTGTCTGATCTGATCTATGGTGGAAAGAAATTGGCTATGCTAGACCCACTGGATTGGACAGACGAGGCTTTAGCAGCCTTGACAACCCTTAAGCAGGCTTTAACTAAATCCCCTTGTTTGGGTCTGCCAAATTATGACAAACCTTTTAATTTGTTTGTGGCAGAAAAAGATGGGTTTATGTCTGCAGTATTGACACAAACTCATGGTGACCGGCAACGCCCCATAGGGTACTATTCTAAACGTTTGGATAGTGTGGCTCGGGGGTTGGTCCCCTGCCTTAGAGCTGTAGAAGCAGCAACAACAGCTGTGTTAGCAACAGCTGATATTGTGGCAATGCATCCTTTGACTGTTCATGTTCCCCATGCGGTCCATGCATTGATTTCGCAGGCACGAACTGCACATTTAACACCCGCCCGCCTTCTACACTACCAGAATGTGTTACTAACCATGGCTCATGTTTCTTTGAAAAGGTGCACAGTTCTTAATCCTGCTAATCTACTCCCTTCGATTGAGGATGGGGACCCGCACCAATGCATGCAGGTGGTGGATGTCATGACCAAACCAAGAGTAGACCTAACAGACTGTGAGTTGCCAAATTCAGATTTGATCCTGTATGTAGATGGCTCAGCACAGCGGTGTAAAAACACTGGAGTGCCACTAGTGGCCTATGCTGTGTGTTCAGACACCGACATTATTGAGAGTGCTAAACTGCCCCAAACAATGTCAAGCCAAGGAGCAGAACTTTTTGCGATGATAAGAGCTTGCATCCTTGCCACAGGTAAGACCGCGACGATTCACACTGACAGTAAGTATGTCTTTAGTGCAGTCCATGATTTCCATGCAATTTGGGCACATAGAGGGTTCCTTACGTCCACAGGTAAGCCTATTGCACACCACACATTGATAAAAAATTTGCTGGCAGCCATCATGCTACCTAAAAAAATAGCTGTTTGTAAATGCCAAGCTCACACTCGAGCATCAGATCCTATCTCATTAGGGAATGCATTTGCAGACAGAGTTGCTAAAGCAACTGCTATTTCTCCAGTAGCCCCTGTACTGCAAATGGTGGCCCTCCCAGCTCAAGTTGATCCTTTTTCTATTCATGATGTGTCTTTGTTACAGACAGCAGCAGACGCACGAGAAAAAGCACTATGGAAAAGAAAGTGCACACTCGACGCTAACACTGGTATATGGGTGGACCAACGAGGTCTACCTGCAATGCCCAGATCAGTGTTCCCATATTTGGCAAAAATGTCACATGGACAAGATCATTCATCAAAAACAAAGATGATTGATCTTGTGAACAAATATTGGTTTGCTCCAGGGTTTACAACCTATGCTGACCGTTTCTGCTCAAAATGTGTAATTTGCATGACACATAATATTGGACGTGGCTTAGTTGTCCCCATGTCGGCTCAGCCGAAACCAGAGGGCCCCTTCGAATATCTTATGATGGATTTTATCACATTAAATCCATGTCAGGGCTATAAATATGCTCTGGTCATTGTTGATATGTTTTCTCGGTGGGTAGAATGTTTTCCATGCAGAGATGAATCGGCAACAACAGTGGCAAAAATCCTATTGCAGCACATATTCCCACGCTGGGGACTTTGCAGTAAGCTGGGGTCCGATAACGGTTCACACTTTGTGAACAAAGTGATCCAAAGTCTGGCACAGAACCTTCAATTTGATTTAAAGACGCATTGTGCTTACCACCCAACCTCGGCCGCCGCCGTGGAACGCGCAAATCAAACTCTAAAAATCAAATTGACTAAATTGATGGCGGAAACAAATCTGACATGGGTACAGGTGCTTCCTCTGGCTTTGATGTACATGAGGGGACGCACACATGCAAAACTTGGTCTGTCCCCCTATGAAATATTAATGGGCAGACCAATGAGAATGACTAACATGCCTTTCCCACAGAGCAAAATGACATTAATGAATATTGATGATGAAATGATTAGATATTGTCTCGCACTCAACAACGTCCTAAAGGACATCTATCCTAAAGTGAAGGCGGCACTTCCGGACCCCAAAGCAGGCCAGCTTCACGACCTGGAGCCGGGCGACTGGGTGGTAGTCAAGGACCTTCGACGACAGCATTGGTACCAAGCACGTTGGCTCGGGCCATACCAGATTCTTCTCACCACACCAACGGCAGTAAAAGTTGCAGAGAGGGATACCTGGATACACGCCTCTCACTGTAGACGATTCGATCGACACGCATCCATTAACCCACACTGACCAGTTGACGTTGTGAGTATCTTGGGAATACAAGTGACAATGGCACCCATGTACTCATCTCCAAATAACTCTTCCAAGGTCTCCTGGATCATGACGGCGGCTGGACTCAATATGTACCTGGCAGTGTGGGTGTGGACAAGGAGAGAGGACACAGAACCCTGGCGACTCCCAGGTTCAGTATATACTGTACATTCTCAGAAGATGAATGCTCAGTCAACAGAGTCCAGCGTGACATCCATTACCATCATCATCAGTATGGTGGCTAGTTTTGCTATGAAAATGGGCTACAGAGATTGCTGGATCTGTCAGTTTGTCAGTTGTGACAAAATAAAGCAAGCAGGGGCCAAGACATTTACCACAAGATGGAGCAGGTGATCTCCCACATGGGGAAATCCAGATCACATGCAAGGAAAGGTCCATTGCATTTAAACTTTACAGGGAAAATTAGGGAAAAGTAAGTATATCTAACAAAAGGTAAGAGACAAGGTAAGAGTTCATTGAATATTGACATATTCATATTGAAAAAAAAAAAAAAAAAGAATTGTATTGCATCATAGTTTAATGAAAGAGAATGTGTGGAGTTTGTGCTGTTCTGCTTGCTTCCCCAGATTTAAATCAAGAACATTAAGGAATAATTGAGGAATAAATCTCTGAGGATGTGTCTACGAAACAAACCAAAAGGAAAAAAGGAAAAAAAAAAAAAAAAACACATGAAATACAGTCTACTGTATGGGTTTGTATATTGGGTAATGTATAAACGAAATAGCTATATTCATGGAAAATGAAGGTGATGGGCTGGGACATGGGAGAATAAATGAATAATAAATTGAATTGAATAATTGAAGAGTAAATAATCGTGCTACTGTTTCTGAAGTTAAGAAGTCCCAGCCCTAGTAAAATTATCACATAAATTCTGTATATAATAAGAGAGAAAGTGAACACATAACTTGGACCAGTTTTTCCTTCCACAGGTTGAAGGAACTGAAATGCGATACGATCACATGCCAGTGGAAATGAGCAAGTGGCATCAACAGAGATATCCTGACTTCACGACCCCAGTCATCCCCAGTGACGGATAGGACGGGTGCCATTGATGGGATGAGGACGAATTCTACATCCGGAAGTGATCATCAACTCTACAAGACTCCACAAAATCAAATAATAAATAAATAAATATCTGACTCCAAGCCAAATGGTGGTCGCTCAAAAAAAAAAAAAAAACAAACAAAACATTTATGGGGGCCGTGCTAGGAATTTCCTTAAAAAGAAAAATAATTAAAAGGTTTTCGCCTAGACTTGTTGTCAGATATGATACTGGGAAATGTCATTCTGTAAAAGTGGCCATGACAGATGGCCAGAGGAGGGAATGTAGTGGGAAAAATGACATTTCTATTTTCTGCTATCTCTAAGAAAACTGTTGACAAGAGAAGTGTCACCTGTTGTTAGCAGTCAGTAGCCTACTCCAGTGATTTGAAGGAGTGGCCAAAAAAGGCCATGTGCTATACCCACTGATGTCGAACAGACTAAAAGAAACAGCCATGTAAGGACTTGTGTTTTGTTTTATTTTCAACCTTCTGTATGTGTTTTTATTTTAAGCCCTCTCTAGTGTATAAGAGGAGGGATGTAACTGTGTTCGAGAGGAATGCCATGAGACGCGAGTGTCATGTCAGTACTCCACAGAGCGCTCTTGTGAATAAACCTGATTGTTTTTCAACACTCTCTCAAGCCTTTTTTCGGATCTGGACTTCTGAATTCATCACCTTTTGAATATGAATTAGAAGTTGACATTATAATTACATTGCACAGTTTCTTCTTCGCCTCTGCCAGTTGTACCTTCTCCATGTCTGTTCTCTGTTGTTTTTTTCCATATGTGTTACTCTGCTATCTAGCGTGCATTGGTTTTACTTCCTTACTGAAGTCACATGACTCAAGGCTCGCCTCTCACTGGACAGAGGAGAAAAAACGGGGGGTAGCGATGGTGATTGACAGCTGTTGCGGCCAATCACCGGGTCAGCTCGGGTTTTGGGTGTAACCCGAGGACCGAGACATCCCGGAACCGCACCGAACATGCCCAGAACATGCCGGAAACATGGCCGGAACTGGCCTGAAAATACCTGCAACATTGCGGACCCACTCCGAACATGCCCGCCTGTCATTTCTTGTAAACGGACCCGGAACCGGCTACGGGTCGGTTCGGCACTCGTTTTTTTTTTTTTTTTTTTTTTTTTTTTGGGGGGGGGGGGGGGGGGGGGGGGGGGGGGGGATCTCGGGTTAACCCGAAGTACTCTAGTAGATTATCTAATCTATAGAAACATTTCAGCACCACAGACTCCCTGTGCTTTTCTATAGAAACACTTCAGCACCACAGACAGCTCCCTGTGCTGTTCTATGTTCTATAGAAACATTTCAGCACCACAGACAGCTCTCTGTGCTGTTCTATGTTATATAGAAACACTTCAGCACCACAGACAGCTCCCTGTGCTGTTCTATGTTATATAGAAACACTTCAGCACCACAGACAGCTCCCTGTGCTGCTCTATGTTCTATAGAAACATTTCAGAACCACAGACAGCTCCCTGTGCTGTTCTATGTTATATAGAAACACTTCAGCACCACAGACAGCTCCCTGTGCTGTTCTATGTTATATAGAAACACTTCAGCACCACAGACAGCTCCCTGTGCTGTTCTATGTTATATTCTAGTAGATACTCTGTAGATGTGTTTTGTAGGAGCTGCAGAAAGGAATGGTGCGACTGCTGCTGTGGATGTTTGTGAATAGACTGCTGTGTAGCTGTAGATGCCTGGATTCTGTTTTGCTCAAATGAATGCTTCATGGAATTGGATTGTTGATGCTGATGGAATGGATGCTGTGTATGCATTATAGGTGGCAGGTATCTGTGATGAGGAGGATGGAATGTATTAACGGAACCATCCTGCTGGTTCATTCCTGACATGAACTAAACAATAAACTGGTGAACCCACACACAGATCTCGGATGAGACCCTTGTTGTCCACCACAACCTGGAGGATGATAGAACACCATCCCTTCCTGTTTACATAGTCGGCGTAGCATCTGCTGGAGGTAGTATTGGGATGTGTGTCCCGTCAAGTGACCCATACACTTGTGGTTTATGAAAATAAGAATGGTTCCAGTCTGCAATTTCTTGCGCCTCCCTCACATCTGGCAATTTGACATACTCTGCCATCATCTCTGATTTTCGGCACACAGCATGAACACAGCGATGGACTGTGGCTTTGCTGACACCAAAATTTTCTCCAACCACCCTATATTCGGCACAACTGGCAAGATTGTATAGGGCTATAGCCATCCTCTTCCCCGTTGGCGCAGGCGGACGGTGGCATTGCTCCTGTGGTCCAACGTATGGCCTGATGATGTCACAAAGCTTCTGGAAGGTTTGCCGAGACATCATGAAATTCTCAAGCCAGAGCTCAGGCGTGAAATGCCTTTGCACTGTGACTTCCCAGAAAGTTTTGGAACGCTCTCGCTCCCATGTAAATGGAGAAGCCCGTGCTGCGCCGTCTGTGGGACTTGTCTCTGCCGTCTCCAGATGGCTTTAAGCACACCAATGTACGCATACATAGAAGTTACGAGAACCCTTCCAAGCGATATCACTTGCAATGCAAGTTGTACCAATCTATTGTAGGAAGTCATGTCGTGTTTTTTACTCACCCTTGTTGTTGTTGGTGGTGTTGTTATAGCAACTGTCAATGTATGTTGTGACGTGACTGACGTCATCACATTGTGCTGCATTCTTTTTCTACACTTCGGTTGTATCAAGCCATTGGAGTGAAAAGGTGTGCCACCTACTGGTTGTTGTAGGTCAATGATCACAATTTATTTGCTTGAGACTCGTGGATGGGAACTACGGGCAATTCGTTTTACTTTTTTTGACTTAATTAACATGCTCTTCCCATTTTCGCAAGAGTTTTATGGAAACAAAAATGTTGACTACCTTATTTTTTTCTCCTGACAAAAACAAAATAAAAACAGACATAAAATCAGCTACAACTAATAATTTATAGCTGACAATTTCGTCAAAAAAAAAATGTATGACAACTTCCCCTTTCCTTGGCTTTTCAACATCAAAGGCTTACCATCAGGCTTGTGCTTCAATGCATTTATACACATTTCCCGTCCTCCCTGCTTCTTGAGAGTTCTGCAATAATTGGAAAGCTTATTTTTTATCCTCTTCGCACACCCAGAACATCCAGTAGTTGAAGCACGCTCCGTTAGACAGGGATGTTTTTGGATGAGTGCATGTGCAACCTGCAGAGCATCTTTGCCTTGTTTATCTAAATGTACTTTATATTTGAGTATCTCCTGGTTCACCCCCTCAAGGATGTCACTCAACAGCTTTACATCAGGAATTAGACTCCGTGGTGGTGTCCTCTGCGGTGTGACCAGCACTGCTGCTGTGGACGTCCTTCAACACCAACCTCTTGAAGTTCCTCCTGGGGGTTCTGAAGAAGAGAGGATTGTCCTCGTCCAGTTCGTCGAAGCGCTGCGGCTTGTAAGGTGTCAGAGTCCGCAGAGTCTGTATGCGGTGGGGTGGTGGTGTGGACCGAGTGTTGCCAGTTCTAAAGACACTTGAGCCAGTACCCAAACCTGATGCAGTACTGGATGGCTGCTGTCTGTTACCAGTGCCAAAGCCCATGTGGGTCTGACCAAAAGGCACAGACCCAGGAACCAAGCCTGCATTCGTCTGACCAAACGGCACAGACCCAGCACCTACACTTGGGGATGTAGCGGGTAGCTGTGTGTTAGCAGTCCCAATGCTTGCGTTGGTCTGGCCAAATGGCACAGGCCCAAACCCCGAGTCAATCAAGGGGTATCCGAAGAGAGGAGAGTCTCCATATGGACACATCTTCAGAAAATCCATGTACCGTTGGCACTGTAAAGCCTCCTGGCGTCTTCTGTGTTCTAGGAGCGTCGAGAAGTCAGGTTGTTGGGGCGTTCCGTGGCCCAAGTTGCCACTTTCAAAAAGTCCGGTTCCAGCTCCAAAGGAAGAAGAAGGGTTAGGGGTGGTTGTACCAAAAGCTCCTGTAGTGTGAGTCGTACCGGGCGGCTGCTGTCTGTTACCACCTCCAAAGCCTGCATCCGCCTGACCAAACGGCACAGACCCAGCACCTACACTTGTAGCGGGTAGCTGGGTGTTAGCAGTCCCAGTACTTGCGTTGGTCTGGCCAAACGGCACAGGCCCAAAACCTGAGCCTTTGGTCTTGCCAAACAAACCAGATCCGGTATCCATGCCCCGGGCTGCTGTATTGGTCTTTGGGGCACGAGTTCCAAAGCCTGAGTTGGCCTTTGTTTGGTTGCTGTAAAATAGACTGGATCCACCAGTTCCAAAGTGTGTGCCGAAGGACACGTTTTCTGTTAGTCGGAGTTGATGTTTTGAAGGTCTTGTCGATGAAGGACCTCCGTAGGATGTGTATTGACTGTTCTTGTCTCTCTCAGTTGGTAGTCCTGGTCTTTGGGTTATCGTGGATGTAACTGAAATAAGGATAGGTTGTGTTTTCTTTTATATTGTCGTGTGGCGTCAGGTCTGACGTCATATAACATCTTGGTGCTGTCATGACATGCCATGATGACAGGCTCTGTAGAGGCCCCAAGGCCGTCTTTTGTGCCCATATATAGAGGACGTCTTTTATGCACGTATATGATGCTTGTGGAGTTCTGGTCGGGCCGCATCTCTAGTCAGGACGCAAAATGGAGTGTGTGACAGAGACAGACTTCCATGCAAAATGTCATCATGCATTATGAAGCACGTGATATGTCTAACTAGGTGGTTTTCATGATGATCCATTCCAAGCATTAGTTTGGAAAATCATCGCAAATGTGCTGACTAAGCATTTTTATTCAGGGATGAAAGCAGAGTACATTCAGTAAAAGGTTTTATAACCTATAGCCTTTAGCAACTGAAACATTTTAACACACCAAGGTTGAATCAAACATTTGTGAAACATTTATTTCACAAAAAAAGTACAAACGTTAGCACTTCTCACTCAATCTAGCATGATAATTGACTGGTGCAAAATAAATAAAATACTGGTACTTGGAAGGTAAGAAAGGCAGTGACACACACACACACACACACACACACACACACACACACACACACACACACACACACACACACACACACACACACACGCCTTCACAAAATTGGAACCATTGTCTGTGACTGTAGCTGTTGTTTTGTGGGAAATGCCAAATGAAGAATGAATGTCATTTAATTTGGTTGCTATATGTCTTAAAGCTCAATGAGTATGCCTATACGTGTCCTTTTTCTATTTGAGTTCTAAAATATAACTTTGAGTTGTATTTGGTGTAATTATAGTTGTAGTTTATTATGTTTTTAGTTTCTATAATTTTGTTGCTTGCAAAGGGTTAGGCAAACATTAAGACTATAAAGGTGTGCTTCAGTGCAAAATAAGATATAGACCACGGGAAATTCAGCTTTATAGCTCATTCAAAAATAATAACAAAAAATAACAAAGGCATATGATGTCCAAAAAATATTAAGCAAAATACGTATTGGCAATTCGGTTGTCAGGGTACAGGTGGGGGATGTCGACCCAGTCCCTGTCCTCCTCTCCTGTGGGAGCCCTCTCCTTCCTGATAGCAGCAATGTTGTTTAGGACAGAACATGCAACAATTATGTCACAGACCCTGTCCGGGGTGACCCTGAGGTTCTTCAGGCCCTCGTTTGGACGTGAGCTAGTTGTAACGTTGCTCTGTGGGGGTCTGGGGATCTGGGAAGGGGGTCAGGAGGTAGGGTTCACTGGGGTAACCCTTGTCCCCCAGGAGGTAACCGGAGAATTCACCTGACAACAAAAATGAAATAGTTATAGCTATAGGGATGCATTAATTGCAGAGAAAACATTGAAGACAAATTGTGTGACGGTACCGAGTTCCATTCTCTGTCCAATAGTACAGGATCTAAATATCCTGGTGTCAATTTACAATTTACAATTTAGGCATTTAGCAGACGCTCTTAATCCAGAGCGACTTACAATGGTGAAAGGTTTACAATTTAATCTGGATTTACAATACATTTTACAACATACAATGAAGCGCTAAAAACATTGTAATACATTAGGCAACCTATATAAGTCATTGCAGCAAGTACTGTGGGTTGGTATATAATACAAGTGCTATGGGTTGAGATGGAGTCTGAAGAGGTGTGTCTTAAGACTGCGGCGGAAGATAGGTAGTGAGTCTGAGGTCCTGATTGCAGGGGGAAGTTCATTCCATAGTTTTGGGGCCAGGAGGGAGAAGAGCTTGGGGAGCGTGGAGCGTTGTCCAGGCGTTTTTAGTGGGGCTACTGCCAGCTTCCCAGTGTCGGCTGATCGGAGTGCGCGGGAGGGCTTGTAGGGTTTTATGAGGCCACTGAGGTAAGGTGCAGTCAAACCTTTGGTTGCTTTGAATGCAAGCGTGAGAGTTTTGAACACTGTGCGTGCAGCGACTGGGAGCCAATGGAGGGAGCGGAGAAGCGGAGTGACATGTGAGAATTTGGGCTGGTTAAAGACCAGACGGGCTGCAGCATTTTGGATCAATTGGAGGGGCTTAAGTGCACATGCCGGTAGACCAGTAAGGAGGGAGTTACAGTAGTCCAGTTTAGATATGACTGTTGTCTGGATGAGAAGCTGGGCTGAATCTTGGGTGATGAAGGGTCTAATCCGTCTGATGTTGTGGAGTGTGAACCTACAGGATCGGGTGACAGCTGCGATGTGTGTTTTAAATGAGAGCTGGCTGTCCAGGACAATACCAAGGTTTTTCGCCGTAGGGGCTGAGGTATCGTGGGCTGACCCTGGCCACAGTGCCACAACATTTGTTATAATTAGATCAGCGTCACAAATCATCTGAAACAGTCAAATGCAATGTGTTAACTTAATATATAGCCCATATGTAGCCTAATTATTGCTGATGCATATATGCTGTGGTACCATTTTTGGTTTATGAAGTCAGCCTCATGGGGCTTTTTTATCCGAATATGGGAGCAATCAATGGCTCCAATGACATTTGGAAATCCTGCACAATTGAATAGTTTGGCTAATTTACGGTTTGGAAGTTTCTAATTATTATGAATCAATGTTGACTTAAATTTACCTTGCCGGCAATTTGGTAAAAGTCCTCCTTGATGACATTTATGTTCTTATGTCCTGGGAAAGTGATTAATTGAGGCGCTAACCCTTTGAGGGCTAGGTATACCTTCCGTATGGCTCTGCAGACGGTGGCTTTGCTTAAATTCTCTGCATCGCCAACAGTATACAGGAATGTGCCACTAGCAAAAAATCGCAGAGCTATGCAGACCATCTGGGGCACAGAGAGTGCCTGGCTCCTCGCAGTGCGGTTAGAAATTCGGGGGGCGAGCAGTCTACAAATGTAACACAGCCCGCCCCCCGAAAATCTGCATTGCTCATACAACCGTTCATCATTGAAAGCAAAGGGGTCATACCTGTCAAGGAACACCCTTTCCCTTCTCAGTGCCCTCTGAAGGATTAGCGCCTCTTCATCCTGTAGGCCTACTTCTGGCAAAAAAGGACATGCCATCCTGAAGCTCCAGAATCATCAAACCTACACAGCCTTTTATTTTACTCTCATTGTTAGCTTCATTGGAAACACCTTTGCATTGCAAATGTGGATAAGCCTTAACATATCAAGGCTTGCAACCTTGTCAGCCATTTCTTATAGTCTGAAGAACCTATAACCTAATATAACCTATTATCAAACATCTATCTGTATTAACTATGGTGTTATAACAGAGTAGTAACAATGACATGTCACAAGACATTCTGGAACAATTATGATTCATGATCATACACTATATCAGTGATCTAATTGCATTTATTATCTTTTTTGTAGTTATTTCATTTAGTTCTAATGCTGGGTAATCAAATTGAGTCCATATAATACAAACATAGGTGTTGAATTAACAGTGTAGAAAGTCATTGGTCCAAGTTTGGAGTTATTGGAGTTATAGCGGTTTCACAAAACTTGGATAGTGAACAGCAAAGACATCAGGATTACGTTGATCCTGGCTGTTAGCCTGGTCCGGAGAAGGCTAAATCCATAGCATTAGTTTCCATGGGAACTAATGTGACATTGCTTTCATGAAACCAAATCAAGCCTCAACATATCCAGGTTAACCGGTCAAGTTAATCTGGCAAGATTAACCAGTTTTCATGAAACCGAATGAACGCTAATCCAGGATATAATGAAGCGGGATATCAGTTAAATCCTGGCTTTTCCCCTAATCCACCTTTCGTGAAATAGGCCCCTGATTTTAGTGAAGATGAACTCTCTGAACCCCACCAAGAACAGTTCTTCTCAGCAGGATGATCATCAAGACCTCTGTAAGTTATTTACTTTTCTTATGAAACGAGTCTTTTTTTTTTAATATTAGCATGGGCTTTACATGCCCATGCTGTACCCAGTGAACTACTTGATGGGTTGTAACTCCATTAAGTACCCCTAAACAATAGTTCCTTGTTATTGTTTCCAATTCAGTGTTGAATCATCGGTTTGGCCTCCCTGGTCTACCAGAGGTGAATGGACAAAGAAGCTTGGCTAAGCAAAAGAACCACTGCTGTGATCAGTGCGGAAAACGCCTCCCTAGCATGTCCAGCCTTAAAATACATCAGAGGATTCACACCGGGGAGAAACCCTATGGATGTGACCAGTGTGGGCAGCGATTCTCTACAAAGGGGGATCTTAAAAGCCATCAGAAAGTACATACTAGAGAGAAACCCTATGGATGTGATCAGTGTGGACAACACTTCTCTCTATTGACCAACATTAAAACACACCAAAGAATTCACACTGGTAAAAAAAAAAAAAAAAAAAAAAACTAGTGTTTAGTGTGAACATTATGGCGAGATTAGTTCCTCCATATAATAGTGTTGTATGTTTGACTTTGACTTAATGTTTAGACTTAACATCATGTAAATTACCTCTCCTTTGTTCGTATTTAATGGCTTGAGAATCTTCAGAGAAATGATTGAAACTGTAAAGTACGCTGGTCACTTCGTGTTGCTTTCCCCCACATTGCATCATGTATTGACTGTATTTTTTCTTCTTACCCTGCATGTTTGATTTCATGAATTGGTTATATTGCTGTCATGCAGAGATGGGAAAAGTACAATTAAAAGTACAATTAAAAGTAAAAATTAAAAAATAAATTACTTGTGTAAAAAAGTACTTTTGTAAAAGTAAGAGTAGTCATTAAAACGTAATTCAAGTAAAAGTAAAAAGTACTGACTCTGAAAAGTGCCAAAAAAATGTTTTTACAGTAAATACTAGTGCATTCAGTAAACAATATAGCCTACAGCTGTAAACTCTTGTGCACTATGTAAACAATATAGACCTGCGCAGTGACGTTACCGCCCTGCTTCCAGAAGTGTTTTTCCCCAAATGAATGGGGAAAACACTTCTGGAACCGGAGTGATGACGTCACTGCCCAGGTCTATACAGCTGCAAACATTAAATTAACAAAACCGAGGTAGAACTGAACTCTCCAACATATGAAGCAGGGGATTTCAATCTTTTTGACACCAGGGCCCACTCTTTATTTGTTTGGCATTTGAGCCACGGACCACCATTTGATGACATTTCTCACCCCACAGACCCCATAACTGAAGATAACAAAACAGACATACATACAACATAGCTGAATTGTGATAGAACTGATTTTTTTGTTCAGTTTAAGCAGTAGCTGGTTCTCAAAGTTTTTGGAAGTAATCCGTGCCCCTCTTGGACGGAAAATCTGTCCTGCAGTACTAAAAAGTATCTTGCAGGCCGCTGAGGCTGTTAGTGGTGTGTTCAGCTGGATGGACAGGTGACACACAGCCGGGAAATATTTAAGAGACACCATGGTATCGTCACCTGGGCTGGCAAAGTACCCATGGTTCTCTAGCTGTTTGGTGGATTCATGCACGTTGTCCTTCTTGAAGCAGGAAAAGAAGTCATCATCATCGTTATCGACTGATGACTGGGCGGGAGACAGAGTTTCTTCAGGAGCAGGTTGATCCTTCAGGTGGTGTGCTTGATGTAGTCAAGACCTATGTCTATTGTAGAAAAATAAAAGAAGGGGCTTATTTAGCGACAAGGGTTAAAAAGCAGCAACGTTTCAAGCAACGTTTCAACCTTGACAGCTTGAAACGTCGCTGCTTTTTTAACCCTTGACGCTAAATACATTCTGGAGCACTTCAAAGTGAGTTGCGAGCCCCTTTTCCTTTTTCTACGTTTGCTGTGTTTACAGTTTTGGCTCGGCAAAACTTTTGAGGATGTGCGTTACCCTTTTTAACTTACCTGCTTATCTATTGTAAACATGTTAATTACAAAATAGTGTACAATGAATGATATTACCAAAACTGTTGAGTCACACACTCACATGGGAAATCTTAGTACATTGCACACAGCAGTAATGGCTCCTTCTGCTCATTCTTTTATTATCCTCAAGATCCTCTCCACGCTGTAGAAGAGAGAATTCCATCTGGTGTCGATAGGTCTCACAAGCTGCAGTTTACAATGCTTCTGGAGGATCTCGGCAGCTGGCAGTGGTTGAACGGCTGCTTTTGTTCCAGCGAGCCTTCTTCTTGTATGTTGTATCATAATTCACTTTGGAGACATCAGTTGTTGCCACAAGACTTAGGAGATGGCAGGCACAATTTGGTAGTTGATACTGATCAAGGCCATCATCTTGATCAAACAGTTGTCCAACATCAACACACACAACAGGTTCACCGGGGTCTTCATCATCACTGCCCTCTCCCATTTCCACTGGCAATTCCTCTGCCTGGAGTAGCTCTCTGTTGTTGTAGTCGTCATCATCATTATCGTTGGTAGTGTACACTCGTAAATCATACCTGGGCATTATGCGGCCCGGGGGCCAAATGCGGCCCTTTGGCTAACTCTGACCGGCCCAGGGACCACCAGTGGTCCTTCAGAGAGTTCCAAGTTAAATATGGAAAGTTGGTTAACCAGATGTAACTCTTTGAGAGCATATAAATTAAACAAAATGGACTCTTGCGGGTCCATTTGGTTTCATTTACACTATCAAGAGTTAAAATATTCATCATCTGAATTAGCCCCAAGTCTACACAACTAGAGAATGTAGAAGATTAATGGTAATTTTGAGCTGTATGTTTGACCGTTTGGTTTCCCAAATCCAGCCTGGAAGTGTGGACAAAAGCAAAAAAAATCTTTAGTTTTGGGGTCTGTGGGGCTAAAATGTCATCAAATGGTGGTCCCCTGTGGCTCAAATAATGAATAAACAGAGGGCCCTGGTGTCAAAATGGTTGGTCTTACTCTTACTTTCATCTTGAAATTAGACTTTAGTTCAGCCTTTAGTCTTGGCCCTCCACAACATTTTATGTATCTCATCTGGCCCCTTGGGAAAAATAATTGCCCACCACAGCTCTATATAGTAGCACCATAACCCTCCATGGCAATCCATCATGAAACTGTAGTGGTTCGATGCCATGTTTTCTGTTTGGGAAGGAGTAAAAGGGCTATTTTAAGCACAAGAAGAAAACACATTGGCACTCCGCTACAAAGGTAATCATCATTTACGGTGTATAAACAGCATGCATACTAAACAATACAGCAACCAAACTGTTGATAATCTACAAGCCCACAGTGTGACACTTGTGGCCACACTGTGAGCTTGTACACTTTTAGCACAATGCCAATATATTTTATTTTGTTAAGATAGGATTAAAAAAATATGGAATTAAACACATTTTTTTTTCAAAGATTGCTCAATATCTTACAATGCACATAGTATTGTTTTTTTTTTTGCTCTCAAGGCTAAACGAAACGTTTGTACATTCTGACATTTCGAAACCAATTTGAAACACTACTCACTGTTATTGCGAAACAGGCTAAACCTATCCTGTATACACTTGGAAATTTCAAAATCAGTCATCGAGAGAGAGAGAGAGAGAGAGAGAGAGAGAGAGAGAGAGAGAGGAGAGAGAGAGAGAGAGAGGTGTTTGTGTGTGTCTGTGTGTGTGGGGGGGGGGCTGTCTATAGTCCACAGTAAGTCAACATAGTCACTCACTGGGTCTTTATCAACAATGAATCATTCCTGCTTACTTTACACTGTGCAATGGAAGCATGGCATACAGGAAATACAGGAAACTCCCTAAACTCACTGTACTTTTTTCCGGTAAACTCCAGAATTGTGCCATCACGCCTGTATATTGCTGCTGCACTTCCAGTGCAAATCCAGTGCCCATTACTTACCCGATAACTCCTCTGTTCCTGCAGTGTTAATTGTGCATCATCAACGTCTGGAAAGCAGCGGATTGGAGGTAAGAAACCCGTAGCCACAGTGTTGTCGTACGCGCTGAAATTATTGACTTTGGTAACTAGACAACATTTCTTTGATGTGCAATAATTCATCCAGAGGCTGGCTTAACTCTTCATTTGCATTTCATATGCATGTCATATCATCTGAGACCAGATTCTACCAACAGCTTCCTGATAAACATTTGTTCATTTCACTGCATCATGTTGTGGGCTGCCAGAATTCTCTGTATTTGGCCACAGACCCCCTCATCTGACAATATGTTGTACAAGTGACATCCCAGAACCATATATTGGAGTTTATTGAAACATACCTTGCTGTGTAAGAATATGCATTCAAAAAATTGCCCAACATTTAAACTATTTTTCAGAAATACCAGATCTACAAGCTCATAGCGTGGCACAAGGTTACTAGATATGCAACGGCTAATGTTTAAAATAGTGGTTAAAGTGACTATAGCGGTCCTTTGGAGTGAGTGTGGAACTATAACAGTCCTCTGAAGTGAGTGTGGAACTATAACCGTCCTCTGAAGTGAGTGTGAACTATAGTGGTCCTTCTGGGGTGAGTGTGGAACTATAACGGTCCTCTGAAGTGAGTGTGAACTATAACGGTCCTCTGAAGTGAGTGTGAACTATAGCGGTCCCTCTGAAGTGAGTGTGGGACTATAGTGGTCCCCTCGGAGTGAGTGTGGAACTATAGCTGTCCCTCTGGAGTGAGTGTGGGACTATAGCGGCCCCTCTGGAGTGAGTATGGAACTAGTGTGGTCCTCTGGCGTGTGTGTGGAATTATGGTGTCATTTTTTAGTGCTAGTGGTCCTGTGAAGTGAGTGTGTAACTATAGAGCAGTCCTCTATAGTGAGTGTGGAACTATAACGGCCCTCTGGAGTGAGTGTAGAAATATAGTGGTCCTCTGAAGTGAGCGTGGAACTATAGTGATCCCTCTGGAGTGAGTAGCGGTCCCTCTGGAGTGCGTGTGGAACAATAGCAGCCCTATAGTGTGGAACTACAGTATAGCAGCCCTCTGGGGTGAGTGTTGAACTCTGGTGTCATTCTTTAGTGCTGAAAAACGTGCCCTAAAGTTCATAATTTGTGTTGATATCATTTGCTATCATAAGTCAGAGTGTATCAGCGCAATCAATGATTTCAACAGCAAAATCAAAGCGCACATTGAGCACTAAGAATAGTGCTATTTGGGGGGTGGGGGGGGGGGGGTTGTTTCTCAAATCATGGGGTACCAACTTCACAGAGGTGTTGCGACGATTAGTGAACCAGTGGTGTGTTATGTCGTTAATCACATTACTAAAGAGAGAGTGTGTGTGTGTGTGTGTGTGTGTGTGTGTGTGTGTGTGTGTGTGTGTGTGTGTGTGTGTGTGTGTGTGTGTGTGTGTGTGTGTGTGTGTGTGTGTGTGTGTGTGTGTGTGCGCGCGCGTGTGACAGGATGACCCTGCTGTGGTTAATATCCGCATCTGTCCTACTTCCTGGTGAGTACATGAACCCCTTCAATGCAGGGGCAGATCTAGGCATGGGCATTTAGCGGGGCAATGCCCCCCTAAATACCCAGTCTGCCCCACCAAACACGATGCTATGCAAAAAAAAAAAAACAAGATATTTCAAATTAAAGTGCTTATATTTAAAATGAGGTGAACCACTACTACTGCTACTAACTAACTACAGCTGTGTCACCACTAAGCCAACAGCATTTCATCATTGAAAACAGAAAACTCTCTGAGTCAGACCTTTAGCTTTAATGCATGCTGCGTGTCTGTTGCAACTTCAACAACAACTGATTTTATTATTGATGCTTTACTTGCCTAATAAAAGTCCTGTAACTGAAAATGCCGCCCCCATACCATTTTCTCTTGCCCCTCCAACATGTTCTCTTGCCCCCCCCCCCCCCCCCCCCAAATGGGACATGTTATATCCGCCCCTGCTTGCATGTGACACACTGTGAGCTTGTCGATGTGATCTTTTTTTCCAAATAGGGTTGAATGATGAGAGGTCGGTACCACTAAAACGGACAAGGCAGGTGTGGTATCATTTTGTTCATCTGACATAAATTGAGTACCTGTAATAAACACGTAAATGGGGATCACACTACAGACTTAACACTATAGCATACCTGAAGAAAAAAGGGACAACATTGGCCTTTGCTTCAATTCATATTCATGAAATGTTTCTGTTGCCCTTCTGAAAGGTTAATTGGCAAAGATAATGGACAGTGCGCAGTTAGTAATTTACTGTATGCGCACAGACCCTGCACCAGATGTAGTTGCGTTTTTTGGCTTGTAAATGTGCACGCCTATGCAACTTCCCAACTCTCAGCGAAGAGTTAAAGGGATATTCCACTTTCAAAAAAAAAAAACATTTGGTCATGTTATGGTCTACTCAGTCTCATTTGAACCCACCAGACAGTTTATAAGTTACTCGATTCAGTATTTAGATAGTTGATGTTCATTTTAGCTGCCCCACCCCCTTCCTATACAAATCCATTATAACTTAAAACTCCATTTTAACCATGACAGATTATTCGAAAACAACCCATCTTTTTTCTTTCGACTGATATTGGAGGGCCGGGGAATTTCATTGACATTTTTCATTTTTTTTTTTTTTAAATATTGTTTTATTCATTTGGCCGGGCATACCTATGCCTTGTTTTTAATAATAATATCATATTGTATATGCCCCTCAAGCTTATTTCTAATGGTATGAGCCTCAATCACCACTGATATAACCAGTCCTTGCAATGTCTTTATGGACAGTTTAGCTGCAGTACCGCACCGTCCTGAGGTGGTGGGGGTGCTGCATTTGATATTTGAGTAATTATAATACTGATGCTAGATAAACCAGGCCTGTTTAAATGCCATGTCAACTTGGAAAATCAACAATGGTGGACATTATAAACAAAGTGGAAATACGAATCTGGAACTGTAGACCGAAGAAGAGGAGGAAATACGCCAAGTAGGGTGCATTGATGACATCATTATGAGGACAAAATCAAACAAGCTGTTCTTGAGAGCAATTTTCATTAAAGCTCTATGATATGAAAGACTGACTGTTCAAACTAGATACTTTGTGGATTAGAAATCACACATGGGAGCACCAAAAACACACACAAAAATAAAAAAGTTAAATTTCATATTATTTCCCCTTGAAGACCCACATAGCATTGAGCTCTACAAATTCAAAAAAGTCATTCGATTAGCTTGGGGTTAGGTTTCAGGTGCATCATGAAGAGATTGCTGCTCGATCTGCCATTTACTTACAATTTACGACCTGTAATTGTTGCCTTACATTAAGGAACTGACTGAGAAGTCCTTGACAAGGGGAGAAGAGATGGCAAAACGAATTTGGCATTAAGTGAGACTGTAATGTTTGTGTTTATTGTGACAAATAAATAATTAAATAAAAAGACAAACAGAAAATAAATAAATAAATAAATAAATAAATAAATAAATAAATAAATAAATAAATAAATAAATAAATAAATAGACAAACAGAAAATAAATAAATAAATAAATAAATAAATAAATAAATAAATAAATAAATAAAATAACCGTATTTGTTGTTTATTTGCTACATGATTGTATTTTATTTATTGAGATCCAGGTCCTCAAAAAGCCAAAACCAAAATATGCCAGTTTTGCATAAAAAAAAACCCTTTCACATTGACCATTGACATCTGCACATCTGCAGTCATTAAACAACTCAGCACCCCAGAAAACATATACTTTGCTAAAAGAATCATCCAAATCGAACCATCTGTTGCCAAGTTATGCCATTGACTACAGTGTATGTACCGGTTTTGTTCATCAGATCGCTCCCATTTTGAGATTGGTATCATATGAAAAATAATATTCAACCTTGTCCCTTTTAGTGGTACCCATATGCCAGAAATGGGCCTCTAGCCGAAGGACTTGTAAATATCTGTATAGATTTGAAAACTAGTAAACAGGACCGTCTGCATATACTAATGTATTTGTCTATTAATATTTGTACTTCTAACAGAGTACTTCTACAGTACATAGTGATCCTAGAAATGTGGAAATTGTGAAATAAGTGTGGTTGCCAAATTAAATAAATTAAATAAGTGTGGTTGCATAACTTGCATTCGCAGCACCCCAAAATGGAAAGGGCTTTTCTGTGTGGAGTTTGCATGTTCTCCCAGTGTCCCTAGGGTTGATACTAGGGATGCCCCAATATTATATCGGTATCGGGAAAAGTATCTGATTGGCACTTTTTTTTGTCATATCGTTATCGGCAAATACTGAATGTGGCACTTATTTGTAATTATCAGGTCATATTTGTATTGGCAAATATGCCAGTCTAACCACAGATCAGACACAGGGGTAAGGGGTTGACACTATGGCAGTTAAACAAAATGTTGGCTTATAAAGAACTTGCTTTGGAATTGCCCAAGTGCACATTTGAGTGAGGAGTCTGTTATTCACGGTGGGTGGACTTCACATTCTCTGGTGTCGGTATTTGGAATCGGTATTGGCTAACACAGAAATTGCATTGGGACATCCCTAGTAGATACCCTCACGAAAACATGCAGTAATCCTGGGCTCTAAAATGTCCCCTGGCCAGCTGGGGCGCCTGATGGAGGGGACAGGAACTGGTTGGAATAACGTGTTCCTTCCACGTACTATGTCCAACCAGGGAAACTCCCCCTGTCAGGTGAAAGGAAGGCAGCTTGGACTCCTCATGCATTGAAGGACGCATGAGGCAAGTGCGCTGCCTCCCCAGGTTGGCGGAGAGTGTGTAGAGCCCAGGATCACATTGGGAATTGGCACTGGGTGAAAAGTGGGCTACAAAATCATGGAATGAAAAAAGAAAGAACATGGAATTTACGCTAGTACTTCTTCTACCACTGGTTCTACTCATTAATCCTTCAATCCTATCATGTTTCTCTGCAGCTCTCCAGGCTCTTATAATAACAGGTAAACAAACACATGCTAACAATTATCTAATTATTTTTGAAACTTTGTAATTAATTCATTAAACCACATCAATATTGGAACCAAGAAACATTTTGGTCCATTAAAACAGGTTGGTTAGTAGTCTACCAAACTTTATAATGGCTGGGCATTTGTTCCTTGTATTGAATATGTATAGTTTCCTAATAAGATAAAATATTGGCTATCGGTTAAATTGTTATTTTAAAACATCAATATCATTCTCAAAATAATCTCCATGCACCCATGACAAAAATAAGCTTTGCTACACTGTAGTTGCTGTACAGGTTGGATAAGAGGGTAGGCTACATTTCATTCCCCCCACAGCCATTACTGTTTAAACTGCAGGCAACAAAAGTGAGTACACCCCTAACTGAAAATGTTCAAATAGGTCACAAGTGTCAATATTTTGTGTGACCACCATTATTTTCCAGCACTGCCTTTATCCTCCTGGGCATGGAGTTCAGTAGCAAGCAACTCACAGGTTGCCACTGGAATCATCTCCCACTCCTCCATGATGACATCACGTTCATTCAGTTTCTAAAGGGAGATCATGCTCTGCTTCAGTATGTCACAGTACATTTTGGCATTCATGGTTCCCCCAATGAACTGTAGATTCCCAATGCCAGCACCACTTATACAGCCCCAGACCATGGCACACTGCTTGACTGTAAGCAAGACCCAGTTGTCTGCTTGTCTTCAGCAAACTGTTGACAGGCTTTCGTGTGCATCATCTTTAGATGAGGTTTTCTTCTTGGATGTCAGCTATAGACTCATATCTGATGCAGTGTGGTGACCCCCCTCCAACCTCTGTAACAATGTTGGCAGCACTCCTACTGTATGCCTTTTACTCAAGGACAGCGTATGGAGTCAAAACTGAGCTGAGAGAGCTCTTAACCATGAGGTGCCGTGTTGTACTTCCTGTGACCTGCTCACCGTTCACGCCTGAGACCCTTTAACAAGTCACATGAAACTGGGAAATGAAAATGTCTACCTGGGCCCTTCACATTCATTTAGGGGTGCAATCACTTTTGTTGCCTGCAGTTTAGAGACATTCGTTGCTGTGTTTTAGTTATTTTGGGCGGAAAATGTACTTTCACGTGGGAGACCCGGGTTCGAATCCCGGGCATTACCTTGGTGCCGTGACCCGGATCAGGTTTCCCCGTGGAAGGAGGTCAAAGGGAGGTGAGTGTAGCAGGTGGCTACAGCCTCTGTCGTGATGGCCTCCAAAGTCTAGTATCTGCCCCTGGACCAAGGGGATGTCCTCTTGGCCTAGTGGTTAAGATGTTGGACTTTCACGCGGGAGACCCGGGATATATATATATATATATATATATATATATATATATATATATATATATATATATATATATATATATATATATATATATATATATATATATATATATTTACATATGTTTCTTTTATTTACAGAGTCAGGTGAAGTTAGGTTGGTGGGAACCAGACGTTGTGCCGGTAGACTGGAGCTGAACCACCAGGACCAATGGAGACCAGTGAAGGGTAGATACATTGGGGAATGGAACTATCAGGACTCGTCTGTGGTCTGCAGACAGCTCGGCTGCGGCTCCGTTGTGTCTACAGAACACAGACGTGGTTCTAAGGATCAAGGTGTGGTGTACGCGTGGAAGGTTACCTCTCACTGTGCGGGATCTGAAGTTCTGCTGAGCCAATGTGGAATCATTTTGTCGGATATTGACTCCAACAGTCTGGAGCTGGTCTGTTCAGGTAACAAACACTGCTCGCTACTGTACTGTACTGTATGTGTGTCTCTGTGTCTGTCTGTAATATTGCACATATTGTCATTGTGCATTATACACATACTGCAAACCACACCATGAACCATCAATTGATATTAAAACAGGTGACAATTGAGCTCTCTCTCTCTCTCTCTCTCTCTCTCTCTCTCTCTCTCTCTCTCTCTCTCTCTCTCTCTCTCTCTCTCTCTCTCTGTCTCTCCCCAGGGTCGGTGAGGTTGGTGAATGGTCCTGGTTTCTGTTCAGGCAGAGTGGAGGTGCAGTTCGATCAGTCGTGGGTCTCGGTGTGTGAAGGTGACTTTGGCCAGCAGGACGCAGAAGTGGCCTGTCGGCAGCTTGGCTGCGGGGCTCCTGTAGTGCTCCAGAGGGCGCTCTTTGGGGAAGGCAAGGCTCCGATGTGGACCAAAGAGTTCCAGTGTGAAGGCAGTGAGTCTGCTCTCCTGGACTGCAGGTCACACTCACGCAGAAACACGTGCTCGCCTGACAAGAGTGTTGGACTCATCTGCTCAGGTATTCTTTTTATTCTTTTAACCACTGTACTTTTTTTTTATTCTTTTTTATTATTTTAACCACTGTACTACAATGTTTTATTTTTTTTATTCTTTTAACCACTGTACTACAAATGCTATTTCAGATGCTATTTTTTTGTGACATCATGCAGAAAGGCACGACTTTGTCCATTGTCTTTCTATGCCAGGCTTGGCTGGCAGTGATAGCAATACTCAACCTACAGTAGCAACATGTTAGTCGTTTTGACTAGGCCCGGGACTTTAGCGCGTTAATTGAGACTAATTAATTACAGAAAATATAGCGCGTTATAAAAAATAACGCATTTATTCGCACCTTTTCTTTGTCCACCATTGGAACGGAACGTTTGTCACTGATGGCCCATTCACACCATTGAAGTGGAACGTTTCTCACTGTATCACCGTTTCACACCTACCCAATATGCTAACGCACACGGAAGCGGCAGTCCACCCGGAGTCACGACATTGAGGAGTCAGAAACTGAGCGCTTGAGCGCTGTTCAAATGGCCTGAATAGGGACAAACTGCAGTTGAAGTCAATGTAGAAGAATCGCCATTGGTCTACTAGCTCTATGGAGTAAACGTAACTCAGTCTATACTCTAAAGCTCCGTCCGCCTCGTCGTCCTCTTCCCCGCAGCAAAAACAAAACAAAACAACTCACAACATGAACAACAAACCAGATGAGCAAGCATTACTCGGCCCCGTCGATGGCAAATTTAGATTTAAGCAAAGAACGGATGGAAGCGTGGACAAAAAGGCAGTTTATGCAACAAAGAATGTGCATACCATCGCAGCAGTTCGAGCCTCAAATCACATCCAACATGTTGGAGCTAGTGTTACTGTCCCCGTTTCGTAGAAATCTATGTAGAAGAGCCGCCATTGGACTGACCCCGTGAAGAGAAGGGAGCTTGGGTAAGTCTTTCTGCATTCTGGCTAGTACCAGAGCGACGTTGAGGTGTCCGACATTCAATGGCTTGAATAGGGACAAACTGGAGTTGGCGACCGGCGCTCATCAGTGCAGCTGGAGTCGAGTTCATATTGGCTGTAGCCGTGTGTGTGTGTGTGTGTGTGTGTGTGTGTGTGTGTGTGTGTGTGTGTGTGTGTGTGTGTGTGTGTGTGTGTGTGTGTGTGTGTGTGTGTGTGTGCGCTCAGATCATAGTATCATAGTAGCCTAGTTCAGAGTAGTTCACTTCACTGTGTTTATCTGACACTAAATTGCATGATAATAATGACTGCTAAATGTACGCAAATGTATGCTCCAGAACAATCAGCGCTGTGTGTGTGGCACTGCCAGTATTTTATTTATTTTGCCCCAGAGTCAATTATTGTACTGGACTGACTGAGAAATGCTAACGTTTGTACTTGAATTTGGTAAATAAGAAGAAGAAAAAAAGAAAAGAGGAAAGCTTTGGAATTGGGGAATCTTTTTGAATCGAGAATTTAAAAAAAAAAAATCTAGAAATCTAGTTTTTGGATCGAATCGTGACCCAGAAAATTGATACTGAATTGTATCGTGGGACACCCACAGATTCACAGGCCTAGTATTCAGTTCATTGCTTCACTCATTCAGTTCATTGCTTCACTCATAATATAATAATAATAATAATAATAATAATAATAATAATAATAAATTCAGTTCAAAAATGTGCTTTCTCACTTTTCTCAGGTAAATAATAATATGCGATTAAAATGAGATTAATTGAGATTAATTAATTATTGAGCCTCTAATTAATTAGATCAAAATTTTTAATCGAGTCCCACCCCTAGTTTTGACATTACTTTTGGCTTCATACTGGGTCATATATCCACTTGAAAATTATTATTTGCACGTGAATATCTTAGTTACAATGACATTGGTTTGAGGTGTTGTTGCTTATAGTAACTGTTGCATAATCACAATTTTGCACGTTAGTCCCATGGTATCGGCCATCTAATGTCTGTTTTTTAACTAGTGATGAGATGATGCTCAGCCAAGGGTAAAATTAGAGCGTACGTGAGCCTTGCTCGCAGCTTCATTAACAGGCTAAAATGTATATCCTTTCCCCAACATATATGTCAACGTGGAAGGTGGAAGATTAATTCCCCTGATACTCTGTTTCATTTAGTACTACTACGCTATATGATATACAGTATTTTATACTGCAATAGAAACCCCAGGCCAACGCCATTTGCATTCTAACTAACATACTTGAGCAGAAACCCTTTTTTTCATTGAGGTTTGTAAGGGTCTGTTTCGTGCAACAAAATGTTTTGATTCCGACCATGTGGTATTAAATCCTGGGCATGACAGTGCACCTTTGACCCTGCAATAAAAAAACGTTTTTAATATTTATTGTATTGTCTGTGTACAGAGCCTGGTGATGTCAGGTTGGTGGCAGGACCCAGTCGCTGTGCTGGTAGAGTGGAGAAGAAACACCTGAACGAATGGAGACCGGCGCTTCGTTCTTACTGGAAACATGAGGATTCTGTAGTGTGCAGACAGCTGGGCTGTGGCCCTGTTGTTTCTAAAGATGAGCTATATAACTATTCAGATCAACCTGTATGGGAGATTAGATATGGCTGTGCTGGATCTGAAACTCTACTGAGGGAATGTGGAGTACTGTCTGGTACTTCCACCTACCGTCTTCAGCTTAAATGTGCAGGTAACAAACTTACTTTTAAAATGACAATTACTAATAATTACTACTGTTTGTCTGTCTGTCTGTCTAATGTACTGCCTGCATTAGACAAATAGTAAACTGCAAAATGACGGCATGCAGGAACAATGCCCACAATGCTCAAACTATTGCTTAAACTCACATGCTTGTGGTTAGGGTTAAGTTAGACTAAGGTAAACCAACCTTTTTTTGTTTAGCTTGGAAAACGGTCAGAGAAATATTATATCAGAAGCAAACATCTTAGAACCAAATAAACCCCTGCAGATCCCCTTAGGCTTCGTGTTTACGCTTTGATACATTGTAGGAACTCACAGGGGAAATTAAGGTAAACCATCCTTTCTGTGCTTAGCTTGGAAAACAGTAAGAGAATTGATTTGTTGAAACCCAATATATTAATACCAAAAGAACCCCAACGGGTCCACCAGGCCTCACGTTTATGCTTTGGAATATTGCGAGAATACACAGGGAAAGGTTAAGGTAAAAAATATTTACTGATTAAGCTTAGAAAAGGTAAGACAATTAACCAATTGAATCAGAACCAAATGGACCTTTATGGGACCACAAGGTCTCTTGTATATGTTTTTGTATAATATAAGAATTCACAAGAAAAAGTTCAGATGAACCAACATTTCTTTATATAAATTGTGAAGGCAAAAAAACTTCGAACGCAAAAACAATATGGATTCACTTGTTCCATAATCTGAAAAAAAAAAAAGAAAAAAAATGGTGTCACACTGACCTTGTAAAAATAATCTCTTTGCAAAGTGATAAATACTCTGGATAAACAGAGTAATAATTTCTATACAAAAGTTACTGAACAAAATTATTTACGGACACAAAGCCCACTATTTCCAAACAGTTTTTGGTACACAATACACCCTCATAAGGGCGTTTTCTCAGAGAAAATGATTATTATAGGTTAGAAAACCAATAAAACCAAACAAACCCTTAATATTAACAACAATAATATACACAGGATTATATACAAGGATTCAAGTCAAATAATTGTGTGTGTGTGTGTGTGTGTGTGTGTGTGTGTGTGTGTGTGTGTGTGTGTGTGTGTGTGTGTGTGTGTGTGGGGGGGGGGGGGGGGGGGGGGGGGGGGGGGGGGGGGGGGTGTATGACAATTGGGGACAATATGTATATGAATAAAAATTGACTCAATTTCCCTATCCTGTGATCACAGGTGTCTCACTGACCACCTGGAATTTAGTGAACCTTTTCCTGGATAAAAACAATTATAATGAACCCACAGAAAAAACAATGTATTTTAGCATCACTCAAAGGCAACAACGCATTTACTGGTGCAAAAAAAAAGAGTTTTTTGTGGAAGTATAAGTGTCCAACTGTCCAATTGCCTGTATCCAAACAAGTACTCGATGTAGTGACCGATTCAAGGGAATCTTGGAAGAAAAGGAAGGGAGAGGGGGGAGGGGGTTAGATGAGAGACCTTACAGGCTCCGCTGTTAAGGGCTGTGGTGTGAACCGTGTGGTATTAGGCATGTTTGCGTCCTTCAGTAATGCTCTCCACTTTGCTGCGACAGGATATTTTTTGGCTTCCTGTTCTCTCACCCACGGGAGCAAAACACTAAACTCGGGGGGGGGGGGGGGGGGGGGGGGGGGGGGGGGTGTATGACAATTGGGGACAATATGTATATGAATAAAAATTGACTCAATTTCCCCTATCCTGTGATCACAGGTGTCTCACTGACCACCTGGAATTTAGTGAACCTTTTCCTGGATAAAAACAATTATAATGAACCCACAGAAAAAAAAAAAGTATTTTAGCATCACTCAAAGGGAACAACGCATTTGCTGGTGCAAAAAAAAAGAGTTTTTTGTGGAAGTATAAGTGTCCAACTGTCCAATTGCCTGTATCCAAACAAGTACTCGATGTAGTGACCGATTCAAGGGAATCTTGGAAGAAAAAGGAAGGGAGAGGGGGGAGGGGGTTAGATGAGAGACCTTACAGGCTCCGCTGTTAAGGGCTGTGGTGTGAACCGTGTGGTATTAGGCATGTTTGCGTCCTTCAGTAATGCTCTCCACTTTGCTGCGACAGGATATTTTTTGGCTTCCTGTTCTCTCACCCACGGGAGCAAAACACTAAACTCGTCATAAAGCAGGTCCATGTCCAGTTGTGCGGTCATATTAAGAGGTTCAGCTGCTCCACAGAGCTCTTGGAAGCTGAATTCCTTCTTGACAGCCAAGCATGAGATGTGTTTCTTGTAATTCTGATCAGAGAAATCAAACCATTTTTTCAGATACGTGATTGCTCTCTCATAGAATTTAAGGAGGTCATTTTCGATAGCAGCAGCCTGTGCACTGCAGTAGGGAATTTCTTGAGGAGAGTGCTTGCCTCAAATCCAAAGAAACGGTCCTGTAACCGCTGTTCAAGTTTCAGCTTGAACAACGGATCAAAAAGCTCACAGACAGATCAAAAAGCTCACAGACAGTTGTCTCGTTCCCCTCAACGTCAAGCACAGCAGTAGTTGGGCAGGGCTCTTCTCCGAGGGACAAAAAGTAACTTTTGACAGCGGGCCAGCAATCATTAAGCCGTTTGACAGCTTTACACAAACTGAGCCACCGTGTTGGTACATGTCGGCAAAGTGTCATGTATTCCTCATCCACAAAATCAAAAATGTCTTTCAATTCTTGGACTCGTTTTGCAGACATTGAAAAGTGGCTGTAGATCTTCGTGACAGCAGCCTCGACATCCACTTGAAGTTTGTCACCTGAATGCTTCCCACAATTATGCAGAATGTGGGCCGCGCAGTTTGCTTTAATTATCGCACTGTTCTCGTCTTTTAACTTTTTATAGACGGATTTGTGAACACCATAATTGGCATTATCTGGCATTATCTGCACCATATGCAGAAACTTGTTCTAATCTCAGGCTCTTCTCCTGCAGCAGTGAAACAACCTGGTTAAATATAGCCTCGGCATCCCCTTTATGGTCATCATAAAAGTCCAGTAACTTGTTCTATACCCCATGCTCTGGGGTGAAAAACCTCACTGCTATTGGGAACAGTTTAGTTGTGCCGTGGTTTGATGCATCAGATGATATTGAGAAAAATGGGAGCGAATCTGGCTTGTCAGGAGACAGTGGTGTGTTTAACTGCTGCAAGCACGTTTCCACAGATGCCGGTCCAAGAACATCTGTAACAATAGCAGCACTTTTTGTGCGCCCACAAGACACTGTTTAACTATCTCTGAGTCCGGGTACATTACGGGACAAAATTTAGACCCACAATCACCAGATCTGTATGATAAGCCGTGGATATACACTAGTTACCTCCGCCGTGGTGTTGCTGTCTTTTTGGGTTTGAAAAAAGCTTGTCAAGCTTGTGTTTTTTTTTTCTCTGCTGGACGTTTTTCTTGTGGGATTCACTCTCGCCATGCCTCTTAATGTCATTCTCTCCTCCGTGAGTGACAGTGAAGTTGCATCGGCAAACTGTACACTCTGCCTTGCTTGGGTCATCAGAGACATGTCTCAGCCACTTATATTTAAGCTCCCATTGTCTGTTGTAGGAGCAAAGTCTTTTCTTTTTCTTTTCAACAGGAGCCTCCTCCTCCTGGCTGCTGCTCTCCCCCTCCATTTTCTCGCTTTGTTTTTCGTGTGCACCAGCACATGTGTAGTGGTTTCACTGACTGACTGACTGACAGCACACATACACCTGTAAGTGCCTGTCTTACGTGTCACCTGACTCGATAACACGGATGTTATTCTTTGTTTTCCGCACCCAGCCACCCACACCCCCTCCCTCCTCTAGTGATAGTGAGAGAGAGCATAGAGCAAGAGAGAAGGAGAGAAAGTGCTGCAGTGCAACAGCAGTACGGCATGCCAGCACAGCAGTTTTTTTTTCTCCCAAGCTCTTTTTTTCTCCTCCTCCGTCTTTTGACAGTTTTGCGGTACATTAGTCCCTTTTTGAGGGTTGCGGGACAGAGGGTTGAATTTCGGGACTGTCCCGCGAGATCCGGGATGGGTGGTCACTTTAGATTCAGGTGGTGACCATCAGCTGAAAGGGAAAAGGGTTAGCATTAATTCATATATAAAAGGAAAACCTTACCCTTGTGTTCTGTTGAGGAGTTACCAGTGATTGAAAAATGTTCCGGTTACGGCTGATATGTTGAGTTAAGAGTGTTTAAGGGGTTTAAGTAAGGTGAGAAGGGAGCAACTTAGTATGAGTCCCAATTAGGGAAGATATTATTTAGGTTTAGGTTTAGGGGGGAGTTTTGATGTTTTTTAGGAGTTCTTTTGCTGATATTAGAACAGTAGGGAAGGTTCTAGGAGTCCCCCGACTCCATACTTTAGGTTTTAGCTCTAAGGGAAGGGGGACCTATTACTATGGGGAGGGCGATGGAGTCCGCGGGGCCCCAGATCTATTTTTAAGGGTCAAATTAGGTGTCAAGTAGGGAAAATTCATCTTCAGCAGTTGACTCCTGCCGTCATCGCAGCGTTTCAGGCCGTTAACAACTGTACGCCCTAGGCAGGGGGCCTCACAACGGGAGGTACCAAGTCCGTTGTCTGAATTCCCAGTTAGGTATTATGGCGTTATTTGGGGTAGGGCAGGGAAGAAGGAAGGCGACAAGGTAAAAAGTAGCCATATCTACCAACACATACCAAGGGCCAGGGAGGAGGAGCAGGAAAGTAAAAGGTAAGGTAAGAAGAAGGAAGTGCAGGGCGAGAGAGTGGAATAATTGGTTTGGGAGGGAGTCCATGAGCAGGAAGGTCCCGGAGAGGGGCAGTGTGGGACGGTACGCCGTGGTTGGCCGGGGCCATAAAGGGTGTATCGTTCCAATTTTCGGGATGAGGAGGGACTGTGTGGTATGTGTTAATCCTATAAATGATTCCAGAGCGCTGCGTAGCAGCACGCGTCAGGGAAGAGGGGCAGGTAAGTTGAATGTGAGGCAAGAAGGAGGGAATGTAAGGTGAGGGAGTGGAACGATAGGTTGGGAGGGGGTCAAGGGACAGGAAGGTCCCAGAGAGGGGGGCAATGTGGGCCAGGAAGCCGTGTTTGGCCGGGGCCATCCACCTGTGTGGCTTGTGTCAATTTGTAATGTTTTGTTAACAAGGGGTCTGCTGTCCGAGGAGACCAGGGCGGGAACCGCTTTCAAATTTGCCATTGTTGGGCTGGTCAGAGTTAGACTTACGTTATCTTAGGCTAAAGTTTGGGTTAGGTTAGGATGGAGGTAGGTTGTCATTACCTCCTTTATGATAAAGCCAATAAAGCCATTTTTTCGAGCTTGTTGATCCTCACATTTTGCTAAAAAAAAACAGCTAATCTAATCACAAGAGCAATTAAATGAACAGATGAATGGTTTTTATGGCGGCTGTGACTCAGGAGGTAGAGCAGGTTGTCCAATGATCCGTGGGTCGGTGGTTCGAATCCCGGCTCCTCCTGTCTTTATGTCGAAGTGTCCTTGGGCATGAACACACTGAACCCCAAATTGCCTCCAATGAGTTGGTTGGTGTGAGCTTGTTGCCACCATTAGTGTGTGAATGTGGGAAGTGAGGACACAGGTGTCGACTGTTCGCTGCTTCACCTCCCTATGTATGAATGAATGGACCGTTGTAAAGCGTTTTGAGCAAATGGAAAAGCACTATAAAATGTGAGATAAATAACGTGCCGAGTGCTGATCTAGTTTTAAGTCTTTTATTTGTTCAACTCGTCTTTTATAGATATGCATCAGTATTTGGGTCTCCACCGTAAGGTGGGGACTATGTTTCATCCTTGTCCATCTGTCTGTCCACACGTCCGTCTGTGCACGCGTTTATCCATCCACGCGCCTGTTACGTCACCCACAGGTGATGTAACAGCATGGTGGTGACCACCGTAAGTTGACGACTATGTTTCCCTCCTGTCCGTCTGTCCGTTCACACGTATATTTCACCATTTGGACCAAAGCTGCTGCGATGTTAGACAGTGCATTATTCAAAGGTGTCAATAGACCTTTAGGTAAGCCCCTCCCCAAACTGCTATGGTCCAATCACAGCTAGGCATAACATGTGATGGCCAAACCTCTCCACAATAGCTTTCCTATATGATAAAATGTCACACACACACACACACACACACACACACACACACACACACACACACACACACACACACACACACACACACACACACACACACGTAAAGTCCATGATATTTACCTTTGGAATGAATGAGCCCGGCTGGAAAGTGTCCTAGGGTGGACAAGAGGGCGGGGCGTACCTAAAGGTCCATTATAGCAGTGTAAACAGTATGCCTCTGCATTCCTCCTCAGACCCTCCAGAAAAGCCCTCCATATCAGTGAGTCCACCCGGAGGTGTTGTTGAGGGCAGCACGGTGACTCTGACCTGCAGCAGTAACGCTGAGGCGGCTGTAGACACCTATACCTTGTACCGGGACGGAGGAACCTCGCCCGCCTCCACCGGTGCTCCTCTGGTGAGTGGGGACACCTACACCTGGTACAGAGATGGAGGGATCACACCTATCTCCACGGGGCCTCAGCTGGTGAAGGACAATGTGTCTCTCGCAGACTCGGACTGGAGTTCTGTCTGCCGTTTGACACAACACACGTGGATCCTTGAAATCCTCGCCATACGTTCTGGATGTTCAGTGTACAGTGAATTCAATGTTTGTGATTTTAACTAGGCTCACTATGGATTCTCGATGATTCTAATGTAAGATTTGAAGTCTTTGTTGAAGCTTTAATACTAGAATTAATCTCACATAATGTTATTGACCCTAATTAATTTGAAGCTTTGAATTAATTAATCTCAATTAATCACATAATATTTGACAGGCTATTAATTAAAACAGTGTATAGTGTGTGTGTGAGTTTTTCTAATTTAAAACTCTGTCCATACTGTCACGTGTTATGGTGAGGTTGAGGATTAAAGACAGTGTTAGTGATTTAGGACTAATGGGAGGACGAAACAGTGGGGGTTTGTTTTAATTGCCTTATTTTTCTGTAATGAATTAATCTCAATTAATCAGTTAAAGTCCCAGCACTAATTTTAACCCTTAAACCCTCGTACTGTGCGCATTCGGGTGTTCTAAGCTTTATTAGCATTATTTAGCATTATTAGCATTACTTAGCATCACTAGCCTTATTTACAATACTTAGCATTAGCATTATGTTTTGGTCACGACACCCCTAGGTCTTGGTCTTGACTTGTACTCGATTTAGGATGTCTTGGATACAGCACAGTAAGCACGTCTTTCTCCAACAGATGCGCCCAAGAACGTCCATTTGGCAGCGGTTCCAGCAGGGGATGTCGTGGAAGGAAGCTCGGTCACATTGAGCTGCAGCAGCAGCGCTTCGAATCCGCCGATCCAGAGTTACTCCATTTTCAAAGACAACGCTGTAGTGTCACGGGGGAAGATCTTCACCATCTCTAACGCCCAGCTCAGTGATAGAGGAGCATATCACTGTCAGGCAGAGAACAGAGTCGCCACAGTCAAGTCACCTGCAATCACTGTTGAAGTTCAAAGTGAGTTTTTAATGAATTCACCTGAGTCACTGTTGATGTTCAATGTGAGCTTTTAACCCATTGTAGACTATCCCGATTCTAAAAATGTCTCTAAAATACTAACCTAAGTGTACTGGAAAACTTCAAATTATTGTGTAACATCACCAAATTTTGACATTTTTTGATACTGTACATACTGTACAGAACGCATATTGGTGTTCCCGTCAACTAGGGTAAAACTACCACTAGGGGTTCCCGTCTACTATGGGTTAAAGGGATTGTAACATCACAAATACATTTATTTTTTCCTCCCTTTTTTGCGCTTTTTAGCTCAATTGCACCCTAAAAACCCAAACTTTTTTACATTTGGTAGAATGAAGACATAAATGAAATAAATTAAAATGACACATCAAGTAATTCACCCGAGGCACTGGGGAAGTACATAAAGTCAGTGTGAAGTAAAGTGTGTGTGTGTGTGTGTGTGTGTGTGTGTGTGTGTGTGTGTGTGTGTGTGTGTGTGTGTGTGTGTGTGTGTGTGTGTGTGTGTGTGTGTGTGTGTGTGTGTGTGTGTGTGTGGCACGTGCATGTGTGTGCACGTGTGCGTGGGTGCCTGAGTTAATCCAAAAACTCAAAAAATGTTTATCCCCTAATAAAGCAAAAATGCATCTATTACTGAATATTTTCCTGTCTCTGCACAGTATCTGATGATGTCAGGTTGGTGGGAAGCAGCCGCTGTGCTGGTGAACTGGAAGTGAATCACCAGAGAGAGTGGAGACCAGCAGTTGACTTTACATCAGACTGGAACCTACAGTCGGCTTCCGTGGTGTGTCGACAGCTGGGCTGCGGCTCTGCCGTCGACACAAAATGGAGGTCTGATTCTACGCCTCAACCTGTGTGGTGGACTAGATCTTCCTGTAGTGGATCTGAATCTTCCCTGAGGGAGTGTGTAACAATGCAGGCTGCTCATTCTGGGGACAGCCTGGACGTGATCTGTTCAGGTAACACACTAAGACTTAAAAACTGACAAGTCTATGCTGTTATTTTGTATCTGTATCTTTCTCGGGGTTAAAAATATATGTTAATGATATTTACAAGATTTAGAACTCTTCCCTGGATGTTTTTGAGTGTGTACAGATGGGTTGAAGCTTTATTGCAGAGTATCGGCAGCACAGCAGGCAGTGTATGCCTGGGCCACGCAGGGCCCAGGACAACACACGTGTGTACCGTCGTAGTGACACACAGGACTGACTCAAGATCCACAACAATTGACATGGCTTTTATACATTTAAATTACCTGCAGTACATGTCGGACGTGCAGAACATGACGGACAAAATGGCAGAAATTTACATTCACTCAAGACAAGTCGCCACAAAGGTTCTTTCAACTGATGCAAACCACATTCAACAAAGACTTTGATCACCTGTCCTTTTGTCATGTCAACAACACCTTATTGTCTGTCCTGCCTATGTCCTGGCTCCAGGATGGAGCGTCTTAGAACAATAGAGATTCTAATCAGAAATCACACCTTATGGGAGCCCAAGATCTTCACCTCCCAGACAGCTGAATGAAATAGCCCTACAACATAAGGATATGCTTGAATATAGGCTACGTGTAGTTTTATGAATATTGATTATTAACAAGACTTCATTTTTGAGTGTGTAATACATAGTTTTAGATATTTTAGATTTTAGCAGTGAGCGCGGTGTTTCTGATGTCATGGACACTACTACCCATAATGACCCACAGCAAAATGTTCAAAATCTTCTAAATGTCATTATCATATATATTTTTGCAAAAATGGTGAAATGTCTCTAAGCTAAACTCAGTGTACCTCTGAAAAATACTGGTAGATAGAAGTTCTATTTAAACATGGAATTAAGTCAATTGCAACAAACCAATGTGCAACCCAGATTCGGCACGAACAAGAGACTTAATTATTTTCTCTCTAATGCCAACAAAATGTTGATTGCCCTACCAACAGTGATTAGGGCATGCAAAAAATCCCTTGCCTCCTTGAAAAACATTCAACCCCACCCAACCCCCTAATCCAGGAGTTTTCAACAGGTGGTGGTCGGGGACCACCAGTGGTCCTTGAGAGGGTTCCAGGTGGTCCCCAGCTAAGTAGTTTAACCAAATGTAACTCTTGAGAACGTAAAAATGAACCAAATGGACCCGCAAGGGTCCATTTGGTTTCATTTTTACACTCTCAAGAGTTAAAATATCCATCATGTGAATTAGTCCTAATCTACACAACTAGAAGATTAATGGTCATGGACAGAAGCAAAGGAAATCTTAAGTGTTGGGGTCAGTGGGTCTAAAATATCCTCAATCGGTGGTCCGTGGCATAATGCTAAATAAATGGTGGGCCCTGGGGTGAAAAAGGTTGAAAACCCCTGTCCTAATCACCTGTCATGTCACAGATCTTCTGTTTCAGCCAACCATCAGCCTGTCCAGCTCCAGAGAGGGCGTTTTCCGAGGGCCAGCAGCAGGCGACGGCGGGTTCCTCCACAAAGGGGGTTTCCAGGGCCAGCAGGTGCAGGAGCAGAAGGTGATAAGGGGTCTCTTCTTCACCGTCAGCTGCTCCATCCAGCCACAGTACCCAGGAGGTTCCTTCCACCTCAGCACCCCGGAGTCACCCACGTCGGCCGGCGGTCAATCACTCTGCCAGCTTCGTGTTTGCTGCGGCGGACGACGCCCACCAAGGGAACTACAGCTGTGTTTATCGGGTCAACGTGTTCGGCCACGACTTCTCGTCTGAGAGCGACGTCCTCTCTCTCGCTGTCGTGGCAGGTTTTGAACCCTGATTAAGACTTTCACATTAACATTGAAGACATTTCCTCAAGTTAAGTGACAGGAAAACGTGTTATACAGTATTAGTTTGGGAAATGTTCCACACAGTTTGTTTTTATTTTGGTTTTGCCAATCGGTTTGTCTTTTTTAATTCAATTACTATTCATTTGTTTTTTTGTTTTTTGTTTTTTTCGATTTGCTGGTTAGGTGTCAATCCCGAGAGCCAGTTTTTGCAGTTCCTGCATTGTAGGTGTGGTTTTGAGGACAGTGGTTTTGAATCACTAGAATTGATTAGAAACAACACAAAGCAAAAATATGATACTGTATATATTAAGGGAGAGAGAGAGATCACAATTTTAAAAAAATCCCATTTATTATTCCTCCACACTGGGAGGAAAACAGCATCTGAAAGTTTTATGGTGCATTTACTTTTACAATTAGAGACTTTAAGTTCCCGTCTCTAGTCCTAGGACATGACGATAACGTAGGCGTGGTCCGTCGCAGTTGCGTCAGAAGCCCAGCGTAGTTAAGAAAGCAGAGGCGACGCCGACGGGATCCAACTCTTCCACTGGCGTCTCTCTGGTTTCCATGGTGACGCTCCTCTACAGCTTAGCTCTCGTTGACGTTGTTAACAAACGCCAATGCTGCGTTTTGCTGTCGGAGGAGAGGGTCGGACTGCCGCGAGGTTATATATCGAGCACAGAGCGATTCATTACTGACGTCATAGGTTGCACATTCTACCAATCTTAAATAGTCTAATAAGTGTAGTTAGAACTTATCTATTTTCTACATCTTATCAGAGGTGGTTACTCATCTGATGATGCGTCTATTATCTTGTCTCTGTATAGAGTCTGATGTCAGGTTGGTGGGAGGAGGAACAGCCCCTGCGCTGGTACACTGGAAGTGAAAGAGCAGGGAGAGTGGAGACCGGCAGCTGATTTTACCCAAACCTGGAACCTGCAGTCTTCGTCTGTCGTGTGTCGGCAGCTGGGCTGTGGCTCTGCTTTTGACACAACATGGAGGTCTGGTACTACACGTCGACCTGTGTGGTGGATTACATCCTCCTGCGTTGGATCTGAATCTTCACTGAGAAAGTGTGCAACATTACGGGCTGCTACTTCTGGGACAACCTGGAGATGGTCTGTTCAGGTAATGGCTGTCCGTCTGTCTGTCCGCCTGTCCTGCCTGCCTGCTCTGTTCTTGTTCTGGTCCTTTTAAACACCTTTTAGTCTAACATCAGAATCAACCTAAACTCATCCACTGGCAGAATGAATTTAGACAGTACCACTGAATGCCAATGGTCTATTTGGTGCTTTGGTCTTGAACCCGGGAAGTTTGCAAAAAGCTAATTGATTCTCCTGCCGCACACTATTTCTGGAACACCAGAAGCATGAACATCGATGTTTTGATCGTAACAAGTTAAAGGGGTATTCCACTTTCAAAAAAACCTTTTGGTCATTTTATGGTCTACTCAGTCTCATGTGAACACACCAGACAGTTTATAAGTTACGCCATTCACTATTTAGATATTTGATGTTCATTTGTGCGCCTCCAGCTCCTTCATATACAAACCCATTATAAATTAAAACTCAATTTCTGGTGACTGATATTGTCCTCCTAATCCATGGGAAGGCCATGGAATTTCATTTACCGTTTTAATTTATTTTTAAAATATTGTTTTAAATGAATTGAAATGAATTTGATTTTTTTTAAATTAATAAAACAATATTTTAAAATTAAATTAAACTGAATAGGACCATAAAATGACCAAAAGGTTTTTTATTAAGTGAAATACCCTTTTAACATAACATGATAATAATTATTATTATTATTAAGTTAAAGGGGAACTCCACCCATTCTCATTTTTATCCACGGAAAAGAAAACCATAAACATGGTTTCCCATGTTAACAGGAAACACAGCAAGTCTACTCACAAAGTCCACTTCGTGGGCTGCTGGTCCCTTAATAATAGTAATAGTTTGGGCATTTTATCAGATATTTGACCAATCTGGGAACTTAGTTGTTAGCAAGAAATTTCTTCAACAATGCGTTTCCAATGGTAATTCCAAGCACTAGTTTTGCAACCAATCAGTGGCCTTGTGGTTAGAGTGTCCGCCTGAGACTGGGAGGTCGGGGTTCGATTCCCGGCCGGGTCATACCAAAGACTCTAAAAAAATGGGACCCAATGCCTCCCTGCTTGGCACTCAGCATCAAGGGTTGGATTGGGGGTAAGACCCTGCGACATACTAGCGTCATGTTCAGGGGGTGTACTTGTACATCAAGCTGCCTCACGCTACAGAAACAGGAGATAGGCTCCTGCCCTATGGGCCTCATGGCTCAGCCTAGCCTCATGACATCATGGCTAGGCAAGGCTTACTTACTTACTTACTAGTTTTGCAAACACACACACACACACACACAACACACACGCACACGCACACACACGCACACACATTTGGTGTGTGTGTTGGTCAACCTGTATATGGTCGGTTCTATATCCATTGTGCGGGCCGAGCAGCCCTTCATGAAGACAGCTGTCTCATACAGAGCATACATTGGGCTGACCAAATGTGCTGTCTAAGAACATTTATGTTGATGGGTATGTCTGTTTTCAGCCCAAGAGGTTGTTTTCTGAGAAACACTAATGGACTCATGGGCTCACGAAAAAACACTAGCTAGACATACCACATGCTACATAAAGCACCATGACATTTTGCATGTGTTTTCTTCTATAAGTTGTAACTAGTACCCTGGCCTGTGTTCATGAGGTTTCCCACAGGAGTTGAATTTCATAATTTTAGTACATGTTATTTGGCTCCTTTAGAAACACATTGGTAAAGACATTTCTTGGTAACGATTTTAGTTCCCTGATTTTCACACCTTACCCTAATTACGTTTCCATGTTGTCCAGAATGGCCTCCTAGTGTGGCAGACCTTCTCTTCCTGCTTCTCCCCATCTAGATGGCGGGAGGCGTCCAGTCTACTCCTGGCCATCATCCCCAGTAGGTGTCCCTGGAGAGCACCTGAGAAGTTCAGCCACGCGCGTGGAGGCACCCTCAACGGAACATTGCTATTTCGAAGAATTACAAGGTTTCCCCATTATCACAGTTTCCCCTTTTGGTTTAAGACCCCGCCATTCCGATTAATAGCCGTGCTTAGTAATATACTGTATATATGTATTTTTTTTACAGTCATGAATTACCCAAAGTTTCCTTCTCATGTTGATTAAAATAAATAAATGTTTACCTGATGCCTTGTGTGAGTCCTGCTTTCTGCAACTTGTCCATTAAGAAATGTCATCAGCATGCCCCCAGGACCCCAGGAAGAGTAGTCTTCACTGTGGTGACGACTAATGGGGATCTGTAAAAAACGTAAACGCACAAACATCTATTAACTCTAACTTTGATGACAAACAAGTTCTATACAAGGTCACAAGATATTGCATTGGTTTACCACGTGTAAGGCGACGTTCCCTTTCACCTTTTCTAGATACTATGGCCCTCATATTTATCAAAAGGAGTGCAAATTCGTCCCCAAATTTCAACGTGGGTTTTGGAGTGCACACAAGTCCACACGGCATATATCAAGCGATCGCACACAGCTGATTCCTTCCTAATTTCCTTCCTACAATGATAAATGTGACGGCAGAAATCAACCTGACACGCCCTTGGAAACAGGCCGCTCCTCCCTTTCTTTGCGACATTAACAACTGCAATACGACCAGCAACCATGGTGATGAGGGGAAAAAAATAAATAAAAACTTTCCACCGATCGCGCTGCTTCCCACGGCGCACCAGCCAGCCAGCCATCTGTATCATTTATTAGGTTTTATAGCTATTAGGAGTGAATAGATAACTTTAGATACCTTTCTGCAGTTCAGACAATGCTGCTCCGCTTGTTTAGGACAGAAAAACAGGCAAGGACAAATCCTACGACAGCTCCCGACCTGACGTGGGTTTTGTCCGGACGTAGGATCAACTTCAAGTTCATGGTGGGAGTGATAAATGTCGAACAATGCGGGAATTATTCTCTACGCATGCCCTACGTTCATTTTTGGGTGTACACCACGTTGATAAATGAGGGCCTATAAATCTAGCTCGAACCCTGGCTAAAGGTAAATTAATTAGGTAGCATAAGCTCAGCTTGTACTATATTACAGTCACACTTGTGTGTGTGTATTGGCAGGATACACTGTTGTTTCATCATTCGAAATGTGTTTGTGACAATATGCCCCTACCTTGTCACTGTTTGCCCATTCAAATGCCTTTCAGTGGCGTGCACTGGGTAGGTAGGTTATGGACAATAAAATAACAAGCCACAATCTACAAAGGATTTATGGGGTCCTGTGTCTTTAAAATAGGGAGACACACAGGTGAACACTAATTGGGGTAATTTGGGCCAGACCAATTCGTGTCTGTGGACTGGGAGGATAAATTGTGTCACAGAGGAACACCCAACTATAAAAGGTGTTTTAGTAGCTTTTGAAAACGTGAGACAGATCTGCAAGCTGTACTGAGTGAAATGTATGTAGAATGTGATTGTGTACCGGATCTGAGCTATTATGGTATGTTGGTATGTGGTACGGTATGTGGTATGTTGTGGATTATGTTGACCCCTTTCCACTTTCTTGTGGGCGGAGCAATGGGGGTATATAGCTCAAAAAATTGCACCTTTCAGGTAGTTTGCTGTCAGCTGGTGTGCTGGTTGATTTGTCAGCCTCTGAGGTGACTTTTGGTCTTCTCTATTTCTATGTCATGTTTTGCACTTAGGGAGAAAAAAAATATGTTCAGGGTGAATTGAAAAATACATTTTCACATTTCTGGTCATTTCATAGCCATACCCAACATTACATGCCAAAAAATAGGAAAATTAGGAGAATTACTTACTAAAAACAAACGTGCTGTGTTTTGTAAGATACGTGTTACGTGCTAAGATCAGTGGGGAAAGATCAAGATAATAACGAATAATTCATAATGGCCAGCACATCCTAGCCATGCAGGGATATTTTTATGGTTAATGTAGTGGGCATGGGGTCAAGAGCACATGTTGCAGGGCTTAATTGTTGCAAAACTTCAAACAATTCAGTATGATTGATGGGAGTAAAATTGAGAAGAACATTGCATTGGATTGAGATTGCAAATCAATTGGAATAGCTCTTGGTGGATTAATTGGTCTGTCTATGGTGTTGAAAAGAAATTCGTCATGAAAGTTGTCTTGGATGAGTTGTGAAAAATATTGCTGTCTAGATTTTTTAATCATGTAGTTGTATTCTTTGAGTGACTCACTATAAATAATATAATCAACATGAAGTCTACTCTTACGCCATTTATGTTCGAATTTGCGACAAGCTCTTTTCTGAGCCCTCACACAAACAGCATTCCTCCAGGGTGATTTAGTCTCACCGGTAATTACCTTGGATATCATCCATAATATTGGTAGTTAGTGTATTGAAATCAGAGACAAGACTATCACATAGCGACGTGGGAGGTGCAAAATTATTAGAAGCAGACACGGGGTCTGGGTGGGACCTAGTAGTAGGCCTATTTGCAGAGGCGGCCGTATAACACACTTGTAGATGGCTTTGCAGGTAGGGATAGGTTTAGTAAAAAAAAAAAATCAAGTAGAAAACAAGAGAAAAATGCCAGCACTCATTGAATGTCCTTTTCGTTATTCTTTATTTACCTCACAGCAAGCAGCAACGTACACGTTTCCACCAGTGTCAGCGTTGTGATGGACAACAAGAAGTGAGGTATTAATACAGACTGATGCCACCATGTGGTCACAAAACCATTAAAGCCAGCTGACAGTTGTTTAACCTTCTAGTGACAAGGGTAAAGCATGAGCAAGGCAAAGCAATTAATGCAAATATTATACAAAACAGTAAATATAGACCAAACAGTATGTGAAAGATCATAACCATCAAGGATCTATCCATACTACAAGTGTGCCGGGCCCTAAACTAAGTACCCTGTGAGGCTGATAAACCAAACAGAACAATAAAGACCTTGGAGTCTTGTCAAAGTTAGACTCATCGTATTAGTAGACAATATAGAAATTAGACAATGTAGAAAATGTAACAATATCAAAAAGTAATAGCAGACCAGAACTATCTCAAGAAGAATGAAATGAATGAAATTTGAAAAAAATATGATTTAGAATAATACATTTACAAGAAGCAACCCAAGAGAAGTTCCTCATTAAGACCTTTTTGTGTTAGGGTTAGGGTTGCATGCATTTTTTGCCAGGGGATAAATATAGTACACAACCTTTAAATTGTAAACAATGACGGACAGTTTTATCAAAACAAACAGAATATGCAGCATTGAAATACTTAGTATTAAAGTCTGTGTGTCTCTTCAAGTTTGCTGCCTCAGACTCTTAACACAGAATCAGCAGCTGTAAAAAAGGGGGAAAAAATGTAGCATATACTTTGTTTGAATATGTTTGATTGGACCAGTACTGCGACAGAAGTAGGAATATTGTGAAGGATTATTATTAAATGTTATTGGACCATAAAGATAAAGACCCAAGACACTGCAAATTATGCTTATTTAAATTACTATTGAATTATTGAGAAAAATGAAACAACAAAATAAAAAATATATATATGAAATGCAAATTAATTTAAATCAAAATAGATTCAACCCAAGTTGTAGGTGTCAAGTCGGTTGTCCAATGTTCATGTGTGTGTGTGTGTGTGTGTGTGTGTGTGTGTGTGAGAGAGAGAGAGATTGCCGGATTCCAAACTGGTGTGACTAGGGCCCCGTACACACATGTATGTCGCTATGTCGAGCCATAGAGCCACATTGACACAGTGACACATGCGTCAGGACCTCCATTTCCCACAACACCTTGCAGGATTTGGGCGGTGCGAGGAGACGCGGAATCGGATGTAAACGCCTCAGTGTAGTTTTCTTGCCGAGTTGAGCTGTTTGTGCGCTTGCAGAAATTGTCGGACAGCGGCACACATTACTGAGCTTTCAGCCGCGGCGGCTCACTCTACCGCAGTCAGGGAGCAGCAGCAGCAGGGCCGGATTTAGCCAACCCTACTAGGGTGGGCTGGAAGAATGGCAGGGTGGGAAACTCCAAGTTTTTCATATGAAGCAGTGATTTTCCATCTTTTTGACACCAGGGCCCACTATTAATTCGGCCTTTGAGCCACGGACCAGCATTTGGTGACATTTTAGCCCCACAGACACCAAAACTAAAGATTTAGGCTATTTTGATTTCATCCACAACTCCAGGCTGGATTTGGGAAAAAACAGTCAAACATACAGATCAAAATGACCATTAATCTTGTGCATGCAACTGCAAGTGGCACATTGTGGAGGACCAGTGTGGCAGCCATTTTTACTTCTAATGTAAGAAATGGTCCAGAATTAACCAAGATACAAATTTTCAAAAAGTCGAGTTCTCAGCGGTGCCTATTATATAGGATTTTCTGATGATTTTAGCTATTTGCTTTATAACGTTTCGTAGACTTGGGCTAAATGCATACGCCCATATAGCAAAGGAAAGACTGAAATTTCTATATTGCTATAGCAGTTTGAATTGTAAGGAATAATCCAGAATTGACCGAGCTGTGGTCTTTTGAAAATACGAGTTTGTGTGCGTGGAGACAAAAATAGAGAGAAATCTGCGAGTCTGAGGGGAGGGTAACAGGAAGGCTCATCCCAAATAATATTTGGCTCTGAGTATACACAGAGTTGCGCTGTCGCAAACTGTCCAATGGTGGCTCTATCAAGTTGTGTTTCACCATGTTAATGATTTTTCTTTTGGTTCACATTTGTACACTCTCAGGAAAACAGTGGAAATTTCCCTCTTTCTGTCTCTCCATATTTATCATTGAAAATGAAAGGAGGAAGCACCCCTCACTTCACACTGGTGTGATTTAGAAATGTACTACAACCAGCCAGTCAGATCAGGTTCTTGCATTTCAAAATGACGAGGAACCTTCTTCCTGTCAGAATGGAGCCATCTGTTGAAGAATGCACAGGATGTGTCTATAGTGCCTCAGTATAGGCCTAGTGATTTGCAGGTCTGATCCTACAGAGGACGGCTGTGATAAGTGCTGCTCCCTTCCCACTGCCGTCCTCCGAGTGGAGCAGGGTGGCCTCACACTGTGGCGCCAATTCCCCAACTGTCTTCTGCATGATGCTGGAGAAATGCGGGTGTAGCTTATAGAGGGTTCCGTCCACCCCCACAGTGACGTGAAGCCTCTCCAAGTGACGGTTCTGCCGGATCTTGTCCACAACAGCAGCGAGGCCAGCGCCACACAGCTGGGCAGCACGCTGTGAGACCACATTGCACACTTCTTTCACCAGAATGCTGTCATCACAGGTGGAGTCTTTAAGGCCCAAGTCCTTCAGGATGGAGCGTACCTGACGCAGTGCCAGTCGGTCACTTTCGATCTGTGACAGGAACTTGGTCTCGAAGATACTTGGAGTGTTGAGGCGCTCAGGCACTCCTCTGAATATCAGTCCTTTGGCAGTGAACTCCAGCAGCACATTCCTGACAATCTCCCCCAGATACATCCCGCTGATCATCTTCTCGTACCTGTGTAACCCCGGGTGAGTCGAGGTGTTGTCCACGGCATGGTCGAACTTGGTACGGAAATCATCAAGCTCCCCATTGTCTCCAAATGCCCCCCACTCCATGTTAACACACATGTTACCCTCTTGACCTTCCACCAACTCTACATTCTCCATCTCTTCCATGTAACAGGCGTTGGTGCCTGTTCCTACAATGAGTCCCACTTCACACAGAGGATCCTCAAAGGCACAGGTCATCATTGTCCCCACTGTGTCATTCACCAATGCCACTACATCCAATTTAAGCTCACCTGCGCGTTGGATGGCATCCTTCAGCAGCTTTACTACATCCTTTCCCTCACAGCCACTAGCTTTAAAATCCTTTGTCCATCTCAGCAAAACGCCCTGATCCAGTTCATTTTGTTGACAGGGGAAGGAGAATACAAAACCAAGAGGTAAGGACGCGCCTTTCATTCCCATATATGCCAAAAAGTCAGCAATGCATTGAACAATGTGGTCGAAGAGATTCTCTCCTGGGCCCTGCATGATTTCTCGCGGGATGGCGTAGATCTTTTTGTGCATCTCTACATTATGCCTCTTACCACTTCGCACACGCACCAGAAGCACACGGAAGTTGGTGCCACCAAGGTCCAGAGCCAAGAAGTCACCACTTTCTGTTCCATCCGGTGTGGCCCGGACATAGGTAGGCAGCATCTTGACACTAGCTACCTGGTGGGTTTCCTTGGCCAGACCCTTCACCATCGCTTCACCCATCCTCCTCTTCACTTCTAGCAGTTGCTCGTCGCTGAGTCGTAACTCGTCGAGAATGCGCTGGCGCTCTGCATGTTGCTTGGCCAGGCGATAGGCCACTGCTGTCACCATGGCAGCCCCCTTTCCACTGCCATCCTCTGAAAGTAGGAAGCGCACGTCACAGCCTGGCATCAGCTGCTGCACACTCTTGCTGAGCCTTTCTGCAAAGTGTGGATGGCTTTTGTAGACCGACCCGTCCACACCAATGGTGGTGCGGAGATTCTCTTCTCCCTTGTTGTCTTTGATTTGCTGTAACACAGCTGCCATTGTGGCAGCACAGAGATGGGCAGCCCTTGTCGACACAATCTGACACACCCTTTGGGTGGCTAGGCAATCCTCAGCTGAAGGCTCCAGACCCAAGCCGCGGAGAACTGTTTCAGCACTCGCCAGACCCTCTTTGTCCTTTTCCTTCTCAATGGCCGAGACATATCCTGTATGGAATTTAGCAGTGGTGAGGATTTCTGGTGTTATCTGTCCCTTGAATAGAAGCTTGTCCTTAGCCATCTTCACCAGGATCAGTCGCACAAGCTCCCCCATGTATAGACCACTGATCATCTTTTCGAAAAGCTGCTTGCCAGGGTTTAGGGAGCCGCAATCCAACTCCCGGTCAAAGTCAGTGCGAATGTCTTCAAGGGTCTCATCATCTCCAAAGGCTCCCCATTCCGTGTTTACGCACATCCTCCCCTCATCACCCTCCACCATCTTCAGGTTGCGCATCTCCTCCATGTAACAGGCATTGGTGCCTGTTCCCACAATCAGGCCAATCTCACACTGATGATCCTCATAGCCACAAGTCATCATTGTACCCACTGTGTCGTTTACAACAGCCACTATGTCAATGTCAAAGTCCCCTCGTTTCTTGATAGCGTCCCTCAGGAGTCTGACCACATCCTTCCCTTCCACTCCACTCGCCTTGAAGGCTTTGGTCCATGATAATAGAACACTCTCATCCAACTTGTTCTGTTGGCACGGGAAAGAGAAGGTCAAACCCAGTGGAAGTTTTTTCTCTTTAATGCCCATCTTATCCAGGAACTGAGACAGGCAATCAGCAATGTGGTCGAACAACTCTGAGCCAGAGCCTCTCTTAATCTGTTCTGGAATATCATAGATCTGATTTTTCATTTCCACCTCCTGCTTGCCATTTGCCATCACTTTGACCAACAACACACGGAAGTTACTCCCGCCAAGGTCCAAGGCCAAGAAATCACCCTTCTCCGTTCCATCTGGAGTTGAGCGCACACATGTGGGCAGCATCTTGACTGCTGCGATGGCGTTTGTGTCACAGTGCAGGCCCTTGTGCATCTCCTCTCGGAACCTGGATGAAATTTCCAGCAGGGTCTCCTCAGACAGCTGCAGGTTGTACAGATATTTGTCCACTTTTTGTATATGATCTTGATTGAGCTGCGTTAGGCGGTATGCCGCCAAATGTGAGGCCATCATGTTCTTGCTAAATGAGCCTTATTCAGGCAGTCAACTGATAAATTATGTTTGTATTTCTTGAATTGGAGAAGTTTGGGTGAAAATGTGCCTGCACCTACCCTTTTATAAAGTGTGATATCTATGTCATCCTATTGATGTCATCCTGCACTTGATTACCTTTGAGTAACCATTTTGATGAAGTAAAATTGTCTCTGAACGTCAGTTTACACTGTTAAGATAGTGTGCTCCAGGGCAGCAGGGGTTTACACTTATACACATATCATTCCACAACCTGCATACATGTTTTGTTTATGTGGTTTATTATGTTGGCACCGTCTCTGACGTCATCACGTTGGGGACCAGAACTTGGATGAGCGACGTCATGAAAGAACGTCATCACAACGGGACGGGAGGAGAAAATGTTTGGAACGCATGGGGGGTTGGTTGAGTGAGGAGAACGGTTTGGGAATCAGCACCCATATGTATACACGGAGGCCACCGTTCAACTACCAGAAGAGTCTTGAGGTGTTGTGAGGAGTTGGATAGGCCTACTTGCTCTCTGCTCACTCACGCACAAATAGGGTTGTGTGCAAGTTTACACTGAATGCAGTTCCAGTTCATTCATTTAATAGCCAATGAACAAGTGTTTGTAGATCAGCTATTTTGTCCTAGGAAGAAGTCTTATGAAGTACAACTTCAATATTGGTCCTCACTGACTAATGAGCTCTTCTCTAAGCCCCACCCTTTGGGGTGGGGTTTGCTCACTGTCCAATGGCAATCCAAATACTTTAGCAACTGTAGCTATACAGGTCAAGCTTTCCTCTTCCAACGTGCCTATTGGTCCAATAGGCCGGATTGGGGAAGGGCTTAGTGAAGAGCTAATTGTTTCCACCGTAAGGTGGTGACTATGTTTCGCTCCCTCTCCGTCCGTCTGTACGGACACATCATTATATATCATATAATGATGTGTTTTGCCATGAACAGGTGTGCAATCACAAACATTAAATTGTGATTGGCTGATCGCTCATGCATATTATGACGATTTGATTGGCTGAGACAAGTGAAGACAGAAAGCTGGGGAGGTGATTGGCAGGCGTAGGATGATGTGTGATGATTAGAGCACCTCCCACTTCACATGGGTGTGATTTCATTCATTCATTCATTCATTCATTCATTCATTCATTCATTCATTCATTCATTCATTCATTCATTCATTCATTCATTCATTCATTCATTCTGTCCTTTCAGCTGTAGATGCAGTATGTGGGGAGCTGTCCTTTCAGCTGTAGATGCAGTATGTGGGGAGCTGTCCTTTCAGCACCACTACAGATACAGTATGCAGGGAGCTGTCCTTTCAGCACCACTACAGTATGCAGGGAGCTGTCCTTTCAGCACAACTGTAGATGCAGTATGCGGGGAACTGTCCCTTCAGCACCACTGCAGATACAGTGCAGGGAGCTGTCCTTTCAGCACCACTACAGTATGCAGGGAGCTGTCCTTTCAGCACAACTGTAGATACAGTATGCAGGGAGCTGTCCTTTCAGCACCACTACAGTATGCAGGGAGCTGTCCTTTCAGCACAACTGTAGATGCAGTATGTGGGGAGCTGTCCCTTCAGCACCACTACAGATACAGTGCAGGGAGCTGTCCTTTCAGCACCACTACAGATACAGGTATTTTCTTGATTGTCTCCACCGAAGGTGGGGACTATAAAACGCCCTCCGTCCGTCCCCCCGAATCTGTCCGTCGCACGACTGTCTGTGCACGCAGCCTGTTCGTCATGACGTCATGACGACGTTGTAGTTGATACACCAGTGAACGTTCAAACCTGAGCACAGGCGGTGGAGACCTGGGTACAGGTCTCTAGGAGGAAGCCTGAGCTTGAGAAGCTTGAGATGACGTCATGATGAGGTCATAGGTATGAAGGTCATAGGTCATGGGTATAAAACGCCCTCTGTTTGTGCACGCAGCCCGTCAGTCAGCATCGACAACTATATTCATTATTTTGAATTCTGCACTTGTCCAAACCTGACGACAGATATTTTTTTTCTTGAACTCTTCCATAGAATTTGAATGGAATTTCAAATTCAGAAAAGACATTAATATTTTATATAAATTAGAATAATATCATCAATTCTTGAGCCCGGACGGTGGAGACCTGTGCCCCGTAGGGGCACAATCTTGATTTTTTTTTAATGTTATTTATTTATTTTATAAATAACCTCCGTGGACAACTAGGGGGCGTGCCGCGGGGCACCTGTTGGGGAACCCTGATCTAGAGTAACCCAATAGTTTGTTTTACGTCATCCTACATCATCAAGTGCCTACATCATCAAGGCCAACCACGCTTTGCAATTGCAAATTGCATCGCTCTAGTTTATACTGCTGCCATCAACTTGATGTTTTATTACCATGCAGGCCCAGTTCTACTTTATAAACATGTCCTGTTCTCAACCAAACATTAAAAATCCTATGAACATTCCCTGCTCTCTTACTACAAATTCAGGAAGTTAGAGTACTTTTTGTCATTTCCGTATTTCCTCAGCTGTTAGATCACCTATGTAGCTATCAAAGCAGAGAGCTCTCACAACAGAAAGTGCAGCCATGGAGGAAGTGAGAGTATTTCCCCTTAACTGTGCCGTTCAGAACTATGCATGGGGGAAGATAGGGCTCGACAGTCAGGTAGCCAGGCTGGTTGTTGGTGGGGACCCTCTGGCTGTCATAGATGACAAACCCTACGCAGAGCTGTGGATGGGTGCTCACCCCAACGGTGATGCCCTGATCAAAGACATCCGAATACCCCAGAGGACTCTCAGAGAGTGGATTACCCAGAACCCTGCCTGCCTGGGGTCAAAGGTCGAAGACACCTTTCAGGGCAAGCTTCCTTTCCTTTTTAAGGTGCTGTCCGTCAACACAGTCCTGTCCATACAGGCACATCCCACTAGGGAGCTGGCTGCTCGGCTCCATGCTCAATTTCCAGAACGTTACCCAGACAACAACCACAAACCAGAAATGGTCATCGCTCTCACCCACTTCCAGGGGCTTTGTGGCTTCAGGCCTGTAGAGGAGATCCTGGGTTTCCTGGCATCTGTCCCAGAGGTCTGTGCGCTGGTGGGGAGTACGATGGTGGAGGAGCTGCAGTGCAGTGTGGGCCATTCGGTCTGTACGGGCAGAGCCCTGAAGAAGTGCTTCACGAGGATGATGAACTGCGAGGAAAAAGTGCTCGTCGAACAACTGAACATGCTGGTGAAGAGAGTCTCTGCGGCCGGGCGCAATACACCCAGTAGCGACGAAGAGCTTCTGCTCCGTCTCCACGCCCAGTTTCCTGGTGACGTTGGATGTTTCTGCATCTACTTCTTGAATCACATAGTGCTGGAAGCCGGCCAGGCCATGTTCCTCGGAGCCAACGAACCCCACGCCTACCTGTGTGGTGACTGCATAGAGTGCATGGCCTGTTCGGACAACACGGTCCGAGGTGGCCTGACAACCAAGTATAGGGATGTCAACACGCTGTGTGAGATGCTGAACTACACTCCTGCTCCAGTCAGCTCCAAGATCTTCCCCTCTGCTCAGGATCCCTCTGACCCCTGCGTGACCCTCTATGACCCCCCCATACCAGACTTCACTGTCATGAAGATTCAGGTACCAGTGTCGGCCAAGCGGTACACTGTGGCCCCTCTGGACTGTGCCGGGGTCCTGCTGGTCATCGAGGGTGACGCCACAGCAGCCTTAGCCACAGGCCATTCGGACATCACTCTACGGCAAGGCACTGTCCTGTTTGTGTCGGCCAATGAAAGCATCTCCCTGCACATTACTTCCCAGTCAGGGTTGACCATGTTCCGAGCATGCTGCCTCTTGTAGAAAAAAAAAAAACATGATGTAGAATTTCTCTCCTATACTATTATGCCTGCTGATGATGCTGACGACGTGATCGTCAAAATGCATGTAGTTAACATTTTTTCTCGACCATGCATCAGGAATCTCTTAGTCACAGTATTTTAATCAGTCACCTTGTTAACAATGTGTTTGTGTTATCCCACCTTATAAGGAATACGACCATCAATTATTTGTATTGCACTATTAAAATGCGGAAAGTATCAATATTGCAAAATCCCCAATCCAAAGTGCATAAACCCACTGAGTGTGCGGCTTCACCGTCCTTTGATTTCAGAGTAAGGGACCTGTTTAACTTTTAATTTCAATAATTATAATAATTACAATGAATGCAAATTTGCAATAGAGGGCTTTCTCACACCTATACATCCCATACTCTGACATGTTAGCTAATGCTAACATGTCAATGCTAACATGCCAACATGCTAATGCTAACACGCTAATGTTAACATGCCAACATGCTAATGCTAACATTCTAGTGTTAACATGCTAAGCTAGCATTACCATGTTAGCATTAGCATGTTAGTATGTACCAATGCTAATGTAGTGGTACAATAGTACTGCTAGTAGTAGTGGTAGTACTGCTAGTAGTAGTGGTAGCAGTAGTAGTAGTGCTAGCAGTAGTAGTAGTGCTAGTAGTAGTAGTAGTAGTAGTAGTAGTAGTAGTAATAGTAGTACTGCCGTTAGTAGTAGTACTGCCAGTAGTAGTACTGCTAGTAGTAGTAGTACTGCCAGTAGTTGTGTGTAGTGACTTTGCATTCAGTACAGCTGCCTTGATGAATGATGACTTAATGTAAAGTTGTGTTGTATTATGAAGTCACCTCCAAATGTACGCCCTACAGAATGGTAGGCCCGGGAGACAGGGTTGCCCTTCATGTGTTCTGTACCTTCCCGAACATAATCAAATCCTGTGTATTATCTGCAGCTATGGTCCATTCTTATATACACCTTTGAATCAACCGTTTGAATGCATGTGAACATGCCCTGACTGTCTTGCAGATATTACTGGACGCTATACCAGCAAGCTGTGTGATGTTCTGAACATCAACTATGCTCAGTAAACTTATGTACCATATAGGCTGTCTCTTCCATCAAATATCATAATATCAGTGATCTGGCATGCAGTTATGGTCAGCTCCAGCGATGGAGACTTGGTTGCAAACAAAAACATACATGCATACTACTCAGATGGGCAGTGTTTCTCTGTATCTCACAGCTCCTTTTCATGGAGAGTAAAGGCAATAGCCTAGCCTATACTCAGACTATTATGGCTTATGTCAAAGCATGCCTGTCCAGCTGAAGCACATTTAGGTAGGTTTGTTTCTTGGTTTTTGAAATGTCATGGGCTGTGTGATCTAGACTAACTAGACTGTAGCAACTTGAAAAGGACCTGGTCTACAAGCAACCAGATATGCTACCCATGTTGCTGTCAAAGTACTTTCAAAATGTCAAAGATGAATATTTACCCAGATTTTGCTCAAAGAAAGTACTACAATTGGTACTACAGTACTACAACTAGCTACAGTACTACAACTAGCTTAAACCACATAGAGGAATCCCTTCTCATCTAAACCACTGTAAAAGAGCTCTACTGTTATATTTGTCATGCAGTGGTTTACAAGCATTTCCATATATATAATTAATGGAGGCCTCTCAGGCATGTTTATGAAAATTTGCCTCTGAGGCCCAAACCTTAAAATATTTGTATCTTGCCTCTCAGGCCCAAACCTTAAAATATTTGTATGACTTGCGCACGGAATGCAAACGCAGCTCATAAACTGCAATGCCTAACCTTAACCCTAAAGCTAAGTTCAATAAAACTATGCCTAAACCTAACTCTAAATCTATTATCAGGAATGCCGAAATATAGAATGTGTAACTGTTACACATTCTATAGTTCACTGTAACACACAGACACTTCGGTCTAGCTTTCATAGTAGTAGTGGCTCACTGTGAAAATAGACTTATAATGAACTTGTAAATGCATTAATGCTAATGTTACTCAACATTAGCATTAATTTGGCTGGGGACCACCTTGAACCCCCTCAAGAACCACTGGTGGCCTCTGGGCCCGGCCTGCCTGAGAATCACAGATAATCTTTTTAATTAATTAAGTAGGCTACAAAGGACACTGATGGGGATCATATATATATATAATATTGCTTACTGCATTGCATTGCACACACACACACACACACACACACACACACACACACACACACACACACACACACACACACACACACACACACACACACACACACACACACACACACACACACACGCTGTGTATTCCAAAATATGGAACGTATAATACTGTGTGAAGTGTAAAGTATACTTGGTTGGAATATTAAGCAAGGTCTGCATTTGCTGGAAAACCTGAGGCCTGTAGTCCATATTTGGGCATTAATGACAAGTTGAAGGATAGCTTTGATATTGAGGTACCTCATGAAACATTGTGTCAGCTGCCAGGCAGCAATGAATGTGGCCTGCAAAAGCTGCCCAACCAAGAAAACAACGGCTGAAAGAAGCCAGAGCAAGACTGGCAGCACAGAAGGAGGCCTTCTTTGCAAAAAAAAAAAAAAAAAAAAAAAAAAAGCATGGGAACTCCCATAGGGTCTGGTTTGGATCACCAAAAAGGTAAATAGAATACTGTACACAATCACTGGCAGTATTAAAATTAATGTTAATTAATGTTAATTTTGTGTTATTCGTCTGCAAGTACAGCTTGGGGGGAGAAATCCAATGGGCCCGATTTTCATTCCCCCCGTTGTCCCTAACGTTACCCGATACCCGCAGCGAATTCCCTTATTGCTATTTTGGTTACCTTTTCTCTTCCCTTAGCCACTATTCTTTATGCCGACACCGTTATTCGTGGCTGGAGGTGTGGTCATGGGCGTGTTTGTTGCGCAGTCCCTTAAGTTGCTAATTTCGTCAAATAGATTAGGGAACTAGATAACGCCACATCAGACCACCCCTTAACCGATCCGCGAAGGCAGAGCCACGTGCGCACGATGCGCGTCTGTGCGCCTTTGGAGATGTCCACAACTCCACGTGGAAAGGCGCCAGTTCAATTCATCTCCTTATTATGCTGGATTGTCCTATGAACAGCTGTAGATTGCCTGCTGTCGGTCACTTCCTTGTGTTTAGGTAATGTACAGTACAGGCGCGCTGTTTCTATGGGGCTCCGGGGCCCGGGCCCCATGAGAAATTAACCAGCAGGGGCGAAATCCAAAAGCGACCTCGCCCGCGGGCGCCCGTTTTCAAAAGCGGGCGCCCGCTTTCACAAAAACGGGCGCCCGGTTTCACAAAAACGGGCGCCCGTTTTCAAAAGCGGGCGCCCGTTTTCACAAACGGGCGCCCTTTTCAAAAGGTTATGGTTAGGGTTAGGTTAGGTTTAGGCATAGGTTTACTGAGGTTAAGTTTAGGGTTAGAGTTAGGTTTAGGCATAGCCTAGTTTGTGAAAACGGGCGCCCGCTTTTGAAAACGGGCGCCCGCTTTTGAAAACGGGCGCCCGTTTTTGTGAAACGGGCGCCCGTTTTTGTGAAACCGGGCGCCCGTTTTTGTGAAAACGGGCGCCCGTTTTGAAACCGGGCGCCCGCGGGTGAGGGCTCAAATGGATTTCGCTGGCTCTCAAATTAAGGCATCAGGGCTCGACCTCCCGGGCCCCCCGACACCCACCCCGACCGACCCCCACCCCACTGCGCTTGTTCACACATCGGGGCCATGGTTTCGGGGGTGGAGACTTGCCTATTGTATTGTGCAATGCATTGACGTCATAGGCAACAGGGCCATCAATGCTAATCAGTCTGTGTGTTTTATCATGCCAATAAAGCTCATTTGAATTGAACTGAACAGTCTTTTGTTTACCTGTAGGGTATAAATTTAAGCTAGGGCACAGTGTTGTGCTTACATTTTCACAATGAAAGCTCCTCCTGCCAAGAAGCGTTTCATCCAGGGGACTCTCCAGTTCACTGCCAAGACCAAGATCACCACGACGGCCGAGAACAGTGATGCTGCTGCCGGCCTGGGGCTGGAACCTGCCGCCGCCGGCGCCGCTGCTACACCAGCTCTCTATGTTAATTATGTGTTCTAACTAATTGCTTCAAAATTGAAAGCAAGTAGTTAGAACACATAATTAACAAGAGTTGTTGTTGGGGGGGGGGGGGGGGGGGGGGGGGTCGGGGGGGGGGGGGGGGGGGTCGCGGGGAGGCGGGGTTGATGGTTTTTTTTTGGCCCCCATGAGGACGGACGCAGGATTGCGCCCCTGGTACAGTATATAATATAATTAAATACATTCATTAACTTGTGACGCAATGCTGTAAATTGCAAAAAAGTCGGCAATTCGCGGAAAAGAAAATGTTTTTTTGATCATTGATTTCTCGGTCAATTCTGGACCATTTTTTACATTTCAAAGTGCAGCGTGACGGGAAAGACCTTCTCTCTCAGATGCTGTATAGAATATGTGGGTAGGTCTTCTCTACGATGCGGGATCGGGCAAACTATAACTGTCGGGGATTAGGCGGACCGTTTCCGCCTAATCCCCACAGTTGCATTTGCTCGGTCCGCATCGTAGAAAGAAGACCTACCCACATATTCTATACAGCATCTAAAGAGGAGCTTTTTCCCATCATGCTGCATTTGAAATGTAAAAAATGGTCCAGAATTGACCGAGAAATCAATGATCAAAAAAACGTTTTTTTGCCGCGAATTCCAGAGTTTTTGCAATTTACTTTATAACATTTCGCAGACTTGGGATAAATGCACGCCACATACAGCAAAAAAAACATGGAACATGTTTTTTTCAACATACATGTTGAATGGTAAGAAATGATTGAGAATTGACTGAGCTATAATTGTTTCAAAATGAGAGCATAATCTTTGAGAATAGGCTACTCATGCATGTGTGGTGTCCTAAGCCCGCAGCCAGGCTGCGTGCTTCGGAGGGTCAGACATAGCAGTAGGGATAAGGAAATAGATAAGGGGAGTGAATTAAAGGGGAATGGCAAGACCAACCGGATTGGATGAAAGCTAAAAACGCCCAAACCACACCTATGCATAAATTTAACGGTAAAGGAGGTATTTAAGGGAGATGGCATGGTACGAAAATTACGACTTTAGTGGGGGAACGCCTCTTCCCCCAATGCTATGTGCGTTAATTACGCATAAGGGCTAATGTAACCAAAATCGGCCCAATGTCTCACAATCAGGAAGATGGAATGTGGAACCATATGAAGGTAGCCACTTTCGCAACTCCCAACTGTTGTGTACTGTAAATGTTGTATATTACAGTACCCCATGTCGTTGCCAGTGTTTGACTGATCTGAAACTGACCTACCCTCTTTCACGGCAACCTGCTCAAGTTGTAACTGCAAAAAATCCAAGGAGTGCTTTCAAACTGTTGCTACCTACTTGAGCTTCAGATTCAGTGGTGACAGATTCAGTGC
>CM076972.1:48859225-48879178 GCA_039105355.1 Benthosema pterotum | reverse complement strand
AGAGAGAGAGAGAGAGAGAGAGAGAGAGAGAGAGAGAGGAGAGAGAGAGAGTGAGTGAGTGAGTGAGTGAGTGAGTGAGTGTGAGTGAGTGTGTGTGTGTGTGTGTGTGTGTGTGTGTGTGTGTGTGTGTGTGTGTGTGTGTGTGTGTGTGTGTCTGTGTGTCTGTGTGTCTGTGTGTGTGTGTGGGGAGGGGGCTGTCTATAGTCCACAGTAAGTCAACACAGTCACTCACTGGGTCTTTATCAACAATGAATCATTTCAGCTTACCTTACACTGCCCAACAAAGCATGGCATACAGGAAATACAGGAAACTCCCTAAACTCACTGTACTTTTTTCCGGTAAACTCCAGAATTGTGCCATCACGCCTGTATATTGCTGCTGCACTTCCAGTGCAAATCCAGTGCCCATTACTTGCCCGATAACTCCTCTTTTCCTGCAGTGTTAATAACGTCTGGAAAGCAGCCCATTGAAGGTAAGAAACCTGTAGCCACAGTGTTGTCGTACGCGCTGAAATTATTGACTTTGGTAACTAGACAACATTTCTTTGATGTGCAATAATTCATCCAGAGGCTGGCTTAACTCTTCATTTGCATTTCATATGCATGTCATGACCAGATTCTACCAACAGCTTCCTGATAAACATTGTTTTCATTTCACTGCATCTGGGCTGCCAGAATTCTCTGTATTTGGCCACAGACCCCCTCATCTGACAATATCTTGTACAAGTGACATCCCAGAACCATATATTGGAGTTTATTGAAACATACCTTGCTGTGTAAGAATATGCATTCCAAAAAATTGCCCAACATTTAAACTATTTTTCAGAAATACCAGATCTACAAGCTCATAGCGTGGCACAAGGTTGTAGATATGCAACGGCTAATGTTTAAAATAGTGGTTAAAGTGACTATAGCGGTCCTTTGGAGTGAGTGTGGAACTATAACAGTCCTCTGAAGTGAGTGTGGAACTATAACCGTCCTCTGAAGTGAGTGTGAACTATAGTGGTCCTTCTGGGGTGAGTGTGGAACTATAACGGTCCTCTGAAGTGAGTGTGAACTATAGCGGTCTCCCCGGAGTGAGTGTTGAACTATAGCGGCCCCTCTGGAGTGAGTGTGGGACTATAGTGGTCCCTCTGGAGTGAGTATGGAACTATTGTGGTCCTCTGGCATGTGTGTGGAATTATGGTGTCATTATTTTTTTAGTGCTAGTGGTCCTGTGAAGTGAGTGTGGAACTATAGAGCAGTCCTCTATAGTGAGTGTGGAACTATAACGGCCCTCTGGAGTGAGTGTAGAAATATAGTGGTCCTCTGAAGTGACTGTGGAACTATAGTGATCCCTCTGGAGTGAGTAGCGGTCCCTCTGGAGTGCGTGTGGAACAATAGCAGCCCTATAGTGTGGAACTACAGTATAGCAGCCCTCTGGGGTGAGTGTTGAACTCTGGTGTCATTCTTTAGTGCTGAAAAACGTGCCCTAAAGTTCATAATTTGTGTTGATATCATTTGCTATCATAAGTCATAGTGTATCAGCACAATCAATGATTTCAACAGCAAAATCAAAGCGCACATTGAGCACTAAGAATATTTAGGGGGTGGGGGGGTTGTTTCTCAAATCATGGGGTACCAACTTCACAGAGGTGTTGCGACGATTAGTGAACCAGTGGTGTGTTATGTCGTTAATCACATTACTAAAGAGTGTGTGTGTGTGGTGTGTGTGTGTGTGTGTGTGTGTGCGCGTGTGCGTGTGTGTGTGTGTGACAGGATGACCCTGCTGTGGTTAATATCCGCATCTGTCCTACTTCCTGGTGAGTACATGAACCCCTTCAATGCAGGGGCAGATCTAGGCATGGGCATTTAGGGGGGCAATGCCCCCCTAAATACCCAGTCTGCCCCACCAAACACGATGCCATGCAAAACAACCCAAGATATTTCAAATTAAAGTGCTTATATTTAAAATGAGGTGAACCACTACTACTGCTACTAACTAACTACAGCTGTGTCACCACTAAGCCAACAGCATTTCATCATTGAAAACAGAAAACTCTCTGAGTCAGACCTTTAGCTTTAATGCATGCTGCGTGTCTGTTGCAACTTCAACAACAACTGATTTTATTATTGATGCTTTACTTGCCTAATAAAAGTCCTGTAACTGAAAATGCCGCCCCCATACCATTTTCTCTTGCCCCTCCAACATGTTCTCTTGCCCCCCCCAAATGGGACATGTTATATCCACCCCTGCTTGCATGCGACACACTGTGAGCTTGTTGATGTGATCTTTTTTTCCAAATAGGGTTGAATGATGAGAGGTCGGTACCACTAAAACGGACAAGGCAGGTGTGGTATCATTTTGTTCATCTGACATAAATTGAGTACCTGTAATAAACACGTAAATGGGGATCACACTACAGACTTAACACTATAGCATACCTGAAGAAAAAAGGGACAACATTGGCCTTTGCTTCAATTCATATTCATGAAATGTTTCTGTTGCCCTTCTGAAAGGTTAATTGGCAAAGATAATGGACAGTGCGCAGTTAGTAATTTACTGTATGCGCACAGACCCTGCACCAGATGTAGTTGCGTTTTTTGGCTTGTAAATGTGCACGCCTATGCAACTTCCCAACTCTCAGCGAAGAGTTAAAGGGATATTCCACTTTCAAAAAAAAAAAACATTTGGTCATGTTATGGTCTACTCAGTCTCATTTGAACCCACCAGACAGTTTATAAGTTACTCGATTCAGTATTTAGATAGTTGATGTTCATTTTAGCTGCCCCACCCCCTTCCTATACAAATCCATTATAACTTAAAACTCCATTTTAACCATGACAGATTATTCGAAAACAACCCATCTTTTTTCTTTCGACTGATATTGGAGGGCCGGGGAATTTCATTGACATTTTTCATTTTTTTGTTTTTTTAAATATTGTTTTATTCATTTGGCCGGGCATACCTATGCCTTGTTTTTAATAATAATATCATATTGTATATGCCCCTCAAGCTTATTTCTAATGGTATGAGCCTCAATCACCACTGATACAGTATAACCAGTCCTTGCAATGTCTTTATGGACAGTTTAGCTGCAGTACCGCACCGTCCTGAGGTGGTGGGGGTGCTGCATTTGATATTTGAGTAATTATAATACTGATGCTAGATAAACCAGGCCTGTCAAATGCCATGTCAACTTGGAAAATCAACAATGGTGGACATTATAAACAAAGTGGAAATACGAATCTGGAATTGTAGATCAAATAAGAGGAGGAAATACGCCAAGTAGGGTGCATTGATGACAAAATCAAACAAGCTGTTCTTGAGAGCAATTTTCATTAAAGCTCTATGATATGAAAGACTGACTGTTCAAACTAGATACTTTGTGGATTAGAAATCACACATGGGAGCACCAAAAACACACAAAAATAAAAAAGTTAAATTTCATATTATTTCCCCTTGAAGACCCACATAGCATCGAGCTCTACAAAAAAAAAAAAAAAGTAATTTGATTAGCTTGGGGTTAGGTTTCAGGTGCATCATGAAGAGATTGCTGCTCGATCTGCCATTTACTTACAGTTTACGGCCTGTAATTTTGCCTTACATTAAGGAACTGACTGAGAAGTCCTTGACAAAGGGAGAAGAGATGGCAAAACGAATTGGCATTAAGTGAGACTGTAATGTTTGTGTTTATTGTGACAATAAATAAATATATATATATATGCCAGTTTTGCATCTGCACATCTGCAGTCATTAAACAACTCAGCACCCCAAAAACATATACTTTGCGAAAAGAATCATCCAAATCGAACCATCTGTTGCCAAGTTATGCCATTGACTACAGTGTATGTACCGGTTTTGTTCATCAGATCGCTCCCATTTTGAGATTGGTATCATATGAAAAATAATATTCAACCTTGTCCCTTTTAGTGGTACCCATATGCCAGAAATGGTCCTCTAGCCGAAGGACTTGTAAATATCTGTATAGATTTGAAAACTAGTAAACAGGACCGTCTGCATATACTAATGTATTTGTCTATTAATTTTTGTACTTCTAACAGAGTACTTCTACAGTACATAGTGATCCTAGAAATGTGGAAATTGTGAAATAAGTGTGGTTGCCAAATTAATAAGTGTGGTCGCATTCGCAGCACCCCAAAATGGAAGTGGCGAAAGGGCTTTTCTGTGTGGAGTTTGCATGTTCTCCCAGTGTCCCTAGGGTTGATACTAGGGATGCCCCAATATTATATCGGTTTCGGGAAAAGTATCTGATCGGCACTTTTTTTTTTGTCATATCGTTATCGGCAAATACTGAATGTGGCACTTATTTGTAATTATCAGGTCATATTTGTATTGGCAAATATGCCAGTCTAACCACAGATCAGACACAGGGGTAAGGGGTTGACACTATGGCAGTTAAACAAAATGTTGGCTTATAAAGAACTTGCTTTGGAATTGCCCAAGTGCACATTTGAGTGAGGAGTCTGTTATTCACGGTGGGTGGACTCCACATTCTCTGGTGTCGGTATTTGGTATCGGTATTGGCTAACACAGAAATTGCATTGGGACATCCCTAGTAGATACCCTCACGAAAACATGCAGTAATCCTGGGCTCTAAAATGTCTCCCCCTGGCCAGCTGGGGCGCCTGATGGAGGGGACAGGAACTGGTTGGAATAACGTGTTCCTTCCACGTACTATGTCCAACCAGGGAAACTCCCCCCTGTCAGGTGAAAGGAAGGCAGCTTGGACTCCTCATGCATTGAAGGACGCATGAGGCAAGTGCGCTGCCTCCCCAGGTTGGCGGAGAGTGTGTAGAGCCCAGGATCACATTGGGAATTGGCACTGGGTGAAAAGTGGGCTACAAAATCATGGAATAAAAAAAAAGAAAGAACATGGAATTTACGCTAGTACTTCTTCTACCACTGGTTCATTTATACTCATTAATCCTTCATCCTATCATGTTTCTCTGCAGCTCTCCAGGCTCTTATAATAACAGGTAAACAAACAGATGCTAACAATTATCTAATTAATTTGAAACTTTGGAATTAATTCATTAAACCACATCAATAAGAACCAAGAAACATTTTGGTCCATTAAAACAGGTTGGTTAGTAGTCTACCAAACGTTATAATGGATGGGCATTTGTTTCTTGTATTGAATATGTATAGTTTCCTAATAAGGTAAAATATTGGCTATCGGTTAAATTGTTATTTTAAAACATCAATTCTCAAAATAATCTCCATGCACCCATGACAAAAATAAGCTTTGCTACACTGTAGTTGCTGTACAGGTTGGATAAGAGGGTAGGCTACATTTCATTCCCCCACAGCCATTACTGTTTAAACTGCAGGCAACAAAAGTGAGTACACCCCTAACTGAAAATGTTCAAATAGGTCACAAGTGTCAATATTTTGTGTGACCACCATTATTTTCCAGCACTGCCTTTATCCTCCTGGGCATGGAGTTCAGTAGCAAGCAACTCACAGGTTGCCACTGGAATCATCTCCCACTCCTCCATGATGACATCACGTTCATTCAGTTTCTAAAGGGAGATCATGCTCTGCTTCAGTATGTCACAGTACATTTTGGCATTCATGGTTCCCCCAATGAACTGTAGATTCCAATGCCAGCACCACTTATACAGCCCCAGACCATGACACACTGCTTGACTGTAAGCAAGACCCAGTTGTCTGCTTGTCTTCAGCAAACTGTTGACAGGCTTTCGTGTGCATCATCTTTAGATGAGGTTTTCTTCTTGGATGTCAGCTATAGACTCATATCTGATGCAGTGTGGTGACCCCCCCCCCCTCCAACCTCTGTAGCAATGTTGGCAGCACTCCTACTGTATGCCTTTTACTCAAGGACAGCCTATGGAGTCGAAACTGAGCTGAGAGAGCTCTTAACCATGAGGTGCCGTGTTGTACTTCCTGTGACCTGCTCACCGTTCACGCCTGAGACCCTTTAACAAGTCACATGAAACTGGGAAATGAAAATGTCTACCTGGGCCCTTCACATTCATTTAGGGGTGCAATCACTTTTGTTGCCTGCAGTTTAGAGACATTCGTTGCTGTGTTTTAGTTATTTTGGGCGGAAAATGTACTCCAGATCCTTTGAAAAATGTAACATTTTACCTATATATATATATATATATATATATATATATATATATATATATATATATATATATATATATATATATATATATATATATATATATATTATATATATATATATGTTTCTTTTATTTACAGAGTCAGGTGAAGTTAGGTTGGTGGGAACCAGACGTTGTGCCGGTAGACTGGAGCTGAACCACCAGGACCAATGGAGACCAGTGAAGGGTAGATACATTGGGGAATGGAACTATCAGGACTCGTCTGTGGTCTGCAGACAGCTCGGCTGCGGCTCCGTTGTGTCTACAGAACACAGACGTGGTTCTAAGGATCAAGGTGTGGTGTACGCGTGGAAGGTTACCTCTCACTGTGCGGGATCTGAAGTTCTGCTGAGCCAATGTGGAATCATTCTGTCGGATATTGACTCCAACAGTCTGGAGCTGGTCTGTTCAGGTAACAAACACTGCTCGCTACTGTACTGTACTGTATGTGTGTCTCTGTGTCTGTCTGTAATATTGCACATATTGTCATTGTGCATTATACACATACTGCAATCATACTAGTAACCACACCATGAACCATCAATTGATATTAAAACAGGTGACAATTGAGCTCTCTCTCTCTCTCTCTCTCTCTCTCTTCTCTCTCTCTCTCTCTCTCTCTCCCCAGGGTCGGTGAGGTTGGTGAATGGTCCTGGTTTCTGTTCAGGCAGAGTGGAGGTGCAGTCCGATCAGTCGTGGGTCTCGGTGTGTGAAGGTGACTTTGGCCAGCAGGACGCAGAAGTGGCCTGTCGGCAGCTTGGCTGCGGGGCTCCTGTAGTCCTCCAGGGGGCGCTCTTTGGGGAAGGCAAGGCTCCGATGTGGACCAAAGAGTTCCAGTGTGAAGGCAGTGAGTCTGCTCTCCTGGACTGCAGGTCACACTCACGCAGAAACACGTGCTCGCCTGACAAGAGTGTTGGACTCATCTGCTCAGGTAAAACACACGTGACCCATTAGTTTAGAGCCAAATATTTTTTATTCTTTTAACCACTGTATGCTATTTCAGATGCTATTTTTTGTGACATCATGCAGAAGGCACGACTTTGCCCATTGTCTTTCTATGCCAGGCTTGGCTGGCAGTGCTAGCAATACTCAACCTACAGTAGCAACATGTTAGTCGTTTTGACATTACATTTGGCTTCATACTGGGTCATATATCCACTTGAAAATTATTATTTGCACGTGAATATCTTAGTTACAATGACATTGGTTTGAGGTGTTGTTGCTTATAGTAACTGTTGCATAATCACAATTTTGCACGTTAGTCCCATGGTATCGGCCATCTAATGTCTGTTTTTTAACTAGTGATGAGATGATGCTCAGCCAAGGGTAAAATTAGAGCGTACGTGAGCCTTGCTCGCAGCTTCATTAACAGGCTAAAATGTATATCCTTTCCCCAACATATATGTCAACGTGGAAGGTGGAAGATTAATTCCCCTGATACTCTGTTTCATTTAGTACTACTACGCTATATGATATACAGTATTTTATACTGCAATAGAAACCCCACGCCATTTGCACTTGAGCAGAAACCCTTTTTTTCATTGAGGTTTGTAAGGGTCTGTTTCGTGCAACAAAATGTTTTGATTCCGACCATGTGGTATTAAATCCTGGGCATGACAGTGCACCTTTGACCCTGCAATAAAAACACGTTTTTAATATTTATTGTATTGTCTGTGTACAGAGCCTGGTGATGTCAGGTTGGTGGCAGGACCCAGTCGCTGTGCTGGTAGAGTGGAGAAGAAACACCTGAACGAATGGAGACCGGCGCTTCGTTCTTACTGGAAACATGAGGATTCTGTAGTGTGCAGACAGCTGGGCTGTGGCCCTGTTGTTTCTAAAGATGAGCTATATAACTATTCAGATCAACCTGTATGGGAGATTAGATATGGCTGTGCTGGATCTGAAACTCTACTGAGGGAATGTGGAGTACTGTCTGGTACTTCCACCGACCGTCTTCAGCTTAAATGTGCAGGTAACAAACTTACTTTTAAAATGACAATTACTAATAATTACTACTGTTTGTTTGTCTGTCTGTCTGTCTGTCTAATGTACTGCCTGCATTAGACAAATAGTAAACTGCAAAATGACGGCATGCAGGAACAATGCCCACAATACTCAAACTATTGCCGAAACTCACATGCTTGTGGTTAGGGTTAATTTAGACTAAGGTAAACCAACCTTTCTTTGTTTAGCTTGGGAAACGGTCAGAGAAATATTATATCAGAAGCAACCATCTTAGAACCAAATGAACCCCTGCAGATCCCCTTAGGCTTCGTGTTTACGCTTTGATACATTGTAGGAACTCACAGGGAAAATTAAGGTAAACCATCCTTTCTGTGCTTAGCTTGGAAAACAGTAAGGGAATTGATTTGTTGAAACCCAATATATTAATACCAAAAGAACCCCAACGGGTCCACCAGGCCTCACGTTTATGCTTTGGTATATTGCGAGAATACACAGGGAAAGGTTAAGGTAAAAATATTTACTGATTAAGCTTAGAAAAGGTAAGACAATTAACCAATTGAATCCGAACCAAATGGACCTTTATGGGACCACCAGGTCTCTTGTATATGTTTTGGTATAATATAAGAATTCACGGAAAAAATTCAGATGAACCAACATTTCTTTATATAAATTGTGAAGGCAAAAAATCTTCGAACGCAAAAACAATATGGATTCACTTGTTCCATAATCTGAAAAAAAAAAAAAAAAAATGGGTGTCACACTGACCTTGTAAAAATAATCTCTTGGCAAAGTGATAAATACTCTGGATAAACAGAGTAATACTTTCTATACAAAAGTTACTGAACAAAATTATTTACGGACTCAAAGCCCACTATTCAAACAGTTTTTGGTACACAATACACCCTCATAAGGGTGTTTTCTCAGAGAAAATGTTTATTATAGGTTAGAAAACCAATAAAACCAAACAAACCCTTAATATTAACAAAATAATATACACAGGATTATATACGAGGATTCAAGTCAAATAATTGTGTGTGTGTGTGTGTGTGTGTGTGTGTGTGTGTGTGTGTGTGTGTGTGTGTGTGTGTGTGTGTGTGTGTGTGTGTGTGTGTGTGTGTGTGACAATTGGGGACAATATTTATATGATAAAAATTGACTCAATTTCCCCTATCCTGTGATCACAGGTGTCTCACTGACCACCTGGAATTTAGTGAACCTTTTCCTGGATAAAAACAATTATAATGAACCGACAGAAAAAAACAATGTATTTTAGCATCACTCACTTCCACTCTGTGGAAGTATAAGTGTCCAACTGTCCAATTGCCTGTATCCAAACAAGTACTCGATGTAGTGACCAATTTGAGGGAATCTTGGAAGAAAAAAGGAAGGGAGAGGGGGGAGGGGGTTAGATGAGAGACCTTACAGTAAGGCTCCGCTGTTAAGGGCTGTGGTGTGAACCGTGTGGGACATAGGGGACCACATATGGAGGGTTGAAAACACTGGAGCGGCTGTGGGATTGATGTTGTAGAGGTAATGTGCCCAATGTTGCCAGACCGCGCAACCGGTCGAGGCGGTCCACTCCACTAGGTCATCCTCTGTTTGGAGGAAACCGTGTGAGTGGGTGATGGTAAGACCGTAGGCAGGAATACCATGTCACCAAGTTGACGACTATGTTTCCCTCCTGTCCGTTCGCACATATATTTTAGGGGTGTGAATCTCAGCCCTGAGGCCGATTCGATATGCATCTCGATACACTGCCAGCGATACGATATTTTAGCGATACATGTATTTTTTTGGCGATACGATGCGATACGATTCACCCTCTTCCCGATGCGATACTTTGCGATAACCTTTTAGCTCAAATCAATGCGATACGATGCGATGCGATACAATACGATACGATACATGATTCAACCTGATGCAAATAATCAAACATTTAAATAAAAAAAGAAGAAATTCAGTATGGTACTAGGAAAATGATTTGTTTTTATTCCATATGGTATGCCTAAAACTATTTTTGGCATCTTAAAGAACATTTCTGAAAGTGCAATTATATAGTGCATATCCCTGTCACATATGAAGATTATGAACTCAATAGGAGGTAGGCTAACATCACAATAGTGAGAACAAAGTATACCCTTTCACAACTGGGTTTAGTGCAAAGCAATTTTTGTAAACAATAATGCAGGCAGGCTCACTGCTGCTGTAGTGTAAACTAAACAGACAACCCTCACTGAGTGTCTTATATGTAAAGTTATAAAAGATAAAATAATAAAATAAAGGGGAAAAAATACTTTATGACAAAGGCTTACAGCTGCTGTAGTGTAAACAGACTCTCACTGAGTAGCTTTTATCCAATGTCCATAAGCCATATTAAAAAAAAACTGAAATCAGATCTGTCATTATCAACACCCCCCTTTGTGATTTACTTCATATGGCTTTTCTTCAGGTTTTTTTTCAGGAAGATCAATTGGTCCACATGCTCAGGAAGAAGCCGACTGCGCTCTGCTGTTATAATGTCACCTGCTGTGCTGAACACTCGTTCAGCTGGGACACTTGTTGCAGGGACGGACAAATAGCTTCTGGCTAATTTTGAAAGCAGTGGAAGATCCACTTGCTCTTTCCACCACTGCAACACATCACCCTCCAAACCTAACCCATCCCTCCCCCTGTATTTTGATATTTCCTCCTTAGCTTTCTCCCTTATGGTCTTCTCTGGTGCTCTAGGAGTGAGGAAACTTCCAAGCAATTGGTCCAAGGCTGACTTCTTCTTGGGAGGCTCTGGCTCACCATCTAGGGCAGATAAGACAAAAGAAGACAAAACAAAAGACTCATGGGTTACACAGTGTTTACAATATCACATCAATCAAATAATGAACAATAGCACAGGTACTTTGTAATGCTCCAAAATATATATTTATTCACACAAAGCAGAACATGCTAATGTCAGCATATTCATTTATAGTCAATAGGTAAGTTAATATGTCTGCTTTACAATATCTTGATCACATTTAACACACTATTAAAAACATCATAAGTAACTCCCAAAACAAACCTCTCTCCTCTTCTTCCATCTCCTCCACTTCATCTCCCTCTTCCTCCTCCTGCTCCTCCTGCTCCTCTCCTCTGTATCCTCCCCCCAGTGTCTCTCTTCACCTTCTGGTTGAGCTGCCTGGCTCTCATCCAGCATTCCATCAGCCCTTGCCTGAGCAGAGATGAGCTAATTATTATTACCCTTATTATTAATAATAATAAAACAGCCAACTTAACATTGGACAAGTCTTGAAAACTAGCACAAGTGTGATACATTTTTAATCAATATTAGAGTTATTATGTAAAACAAAAACATATATCACCATTATAATTCTATAACTAAAACAGAAGTGAGGCAGAGTAAATAAGAGTGAGACTAATTGCAATACTCTGAGAATATTCTATTTCTCACCATATCCTCCACTTCTTCAGCTATCCTCAGGAATATCATGTCCTTCGCAGTGTCATCACCATCCATGAAGTGGAGGTCCTTGAAGCGAGGATCAAGTGCTGAGGCGTTGTCGAGGAAGTCTTGGATGTCTTGGATGAAATTTTCTTTCATCTTGACAATGACTGCTAGATCACTGTCTTTTGCTTCAAATGCTGTGCGTAGTTTGACCAGCATTGGGGCAACGATGGAGAGAGTGGGGGTCTTTTCCTCACTGAGGAGTTTGGTTGCCAATTTCAGGGGGGACATCAGTTTGATCATTTCTGGGATAACTTTCATCTCATCATCTGTGAGGGAAGGCAGTGGTTCTCCCCTTGGCTTGATTTTTCTTAATACTAGTGACACGGCAGTCTTCTGTTCCCAATAACGCTCCAACATCTCAAGGGAACTATTCCACCTTGTGGAAACATCATGGATTAGCTTGTGCTGATCAAGGGCCAAGCTGTTCTGCTGATCATGGAGAGCATCAGATGCTTTGGTGCTTTTGTGAAAGAATGTTACCACCCTCCTTTTTTTTCCAGGATAGGTGTCACCTCGTCTACCTTAAGTGCTTTTTGCGAGGACAAATTAAGTGTGATGCGCTATGCATCTCACGTGCGGCTTCATTTCTGCACCTGTCCCAGCCAGTAGCATGTTGCTTGCATTATCCGTGACCAATGCAGGTTTCTTGTCCCCGATTTTCCACTCTCTGCTAACATCGCGCAGTAGTTCTGCAAGGTTTGATCCCGTGTGAGTGTCACGGAACACTCTGGTCTGGAGAACGAAGTTTTGCATTTCCCACTGCATGTCAATGTGGTGTGCTGTCACTGTTATATACGAGTCAGTGGCACAAGACGTCCACCCATCTACTGTAAGTGCAACTCTTTGGGCACCAGTCAGCGACACAACAATCTCAGTTCTCACTTTGTTGTACAGATCGGGGATATGCTTGTAAGTGAAGACAGACCTGTCTGGTATTTTGTACCGGGGTTCCAATACGTGCATGAGATGTTTGAAGCCCTCGTTTTCCACAACGCTATAAGGCTGGATGTCTTTGCATATGAAGTAGGCGATGGCCTTAGTTATAGCCATAGCGCGAACAGAGGTTGATGGAAGGGAACTCCCAAAATAAGAGGCGACACTTTTCAGCTCCTGACCTGATTTGCTTGGTTTATCTCCAGTATCCGAAGAGGTACTTGAAGGGGAAGCGGCGGTAGACGCGTCTGTGATGTTGTGTATTCTTTTTAAGTGGCTCTGCATGTTTGTCGTACTGCCCGTGTACGGCTTTATAACACGGCATTCTTTGCAAATGACGTTCGTCTTGTCCAGCTTTCCATCAATCTTGTAGAATCCATAGTGTTTCCATACATACGACTTAAGGTTTGGAGGTGCATTAAATATAGTCTGCTGCGGCTCTTTGCTGCTGCTGCTGCTCACGCGTACCTCCATGTTGGTTTACTACTACTAGTAGAGCCATAGAGTATAGACAGCGTTACGCAAACCCAGTCGAATGGCAGCCAAGGCTTCTATTGAATGGGGACAACCAGCAGTTACGGAATGCATTGGAGTCTACGGGCTGATGCGAGTGCACAAACCACGTGACCGGGCTGTTTTCCGCCCCCTCAATATCCCACCTCTTGCCTCTGTGTAGTGTATTGTAGCTAGCCTATGAGCCTCACGGCTTCCGTCCGTGTTCAAAACAAACCTTGGAATGGTGATGGTGCGTTCAAGGCGATTGGGAATCAAGGAGAAGCATAAAATTTAACATGAAAAACACGGCGCTTGTATCGGATTTTGCCGGATTTACCATCGATTTTCACCGATACAAACGCATCCATCGAGATGAATCTAGATTTCACCCGTCAATTGTACCGATACGTGGTGAATGAACCGGTGCACTCGCATCGCGCACGTGGGTATCGATGTATCGATTAATACCGATGAATCTCCACACCCCTAATATATTTCACACACACACACACACACACACACACACACCACACACACACACACACACACACACCACACACACACACACACACACACATTGTTCCTCTGCACAGGGCATGCCTTTGTTGGTTTCATAAAAATGAACCAGTATTTAATGTGTAAAGTCCATGATATTTACCTTTGGAATGAATGAGCCCGGCTGGAAAGTGTCCTAGGGTGGACAAGAGGGCGGGGCTTACCTAAAGGTCCATTATAGCAGTGTAAACAGTATGCCTCTGTATTCCTCCTCAGACCCTCCAGAAAAGCCCTCCATATCAGTGAGTCCACCCGGAGGGGTTGTTGAGGGCAGCACAGTGACTCTGACCTGCAGCAGTAACGCTGAGGCGGGTGTAGACACCTATACCTTGTACCGGGACGGAGGAACCTCGCCCGCCTCCACCGGTGCTCCTCTGGTGAGTGGGGACACCTACACCTGGTACAGAGATGGAGGGATCACACCTATCTCCACGGGGCCTCAGCTGGTGAAGGACAATGTGTCTCTCGCAGACTCTGGACTGGAGTTCTTCTGCCGTTTGACAAACACACGTGGATCCTTGAAATCCTCGCCATACGTTCTGGATGTTCAGTGTAAGTGAATTCAATGTTTGTATTTTAACTAGGGGTGGGACTCGATTACATGTTTTGATCTAATTAATTTGAAGCTTTGTAATTAATTAATCTCAATTAATCACATACCAATATTCGACCCGAGAAGCATTTTTTATTAATTAAAACAGGCTGGTATAGTGTGTGTGTGAGTTTTTCTAATTTAAAACTCTGTCCATACTGTCACGTGTTATGGTGAGGTTGAGGATTAAAGACAGTGTTAGTGATTTAGGACTAATGGGAGGACGAAACAGTGGGGGTTTGTTTTAATTGCCTTATTTTTCTGTAATGAATTAATCTCAATTAATCAGTTAAAGTCCCAGCACTAATTTTAACCCTTAAACCCTCGTACTGTGCGCATTCGGGTGTTCTAAGCTTTATTAGCATTATTTAGCATTATTAGCATTACTTAGCATCACTAGCCTTATTTACAATACTTAGCATTAGCATTATGTTTTGGTCACGACACCCCTAGGTCTTGGTCTTGTCTTGTACTTGATTTAGGATGTCTTGGATACAGCACAGTAAGCACGTCTTTCTCCAACAGATGCGCCCAAGAACGTCCATTTGGCAGCGGTTCCAGCAGGGGATGTCGTGGAAGGAAGCTCGGTCACATTGAGCTGCAGCAGCAGCGCTTCGAATCCGCCGATCCAGAGTTACTCCATTTTCAAAGACAACGCTGTAGTGTCACGGGGGAAGATCTTCACCATCTCTAACGCCCAGCTCAGTGATAGAGGAGCATATCACTGTCAGGCAGAGAACAGAGTCGCCACAGTCAAGTCACCTGCAATCACTGTTGAAGTTCAAAGTGAGTTTTTAATGAATTCACCTGAGTCACTGTTGATGTTCAATGTGAGCTTTTAAAGGGATTGTAACATCACAAAGTACATTTATTTTTTCCTCCCTTTTTTGCGCTTTTTAGCTCAATTGCACCCTAAAAACCCAAACTTTTTTACATTTGGTAGAATGAAGACATAAATGAAATAAATTAAAATGACACATCAAGTAATTCACCCGAGGCACTGGGGAAGTAACATAAAGTCAGTGTGAAGTAAAGTGTGTGTGTGTGTGTGTGTGTGTGGGGGGGGGGGGGGAGCACGTGCATGTGTGCACGTGTGCGTGGGTGCTTGAGTTAATCCAAAAACTCAAAAAATGTTTATCCCCTAATAAAGCAAAAAGCAAAAATGCATCTATTACTGAATATTTTCCTGTCTCTGCACAGTATCTGATGATGTCAGGTTGGTGGGAAGCAGCCGCTGTGCTGGTGAACTGGAAGTGAATCACCAGAGAGAGTGGAGACCAGCAGTTGACTTTACATCCGACTGGAACCTACAGTCGGCTTCCGTGGTGTGTCGACAGCTGGGCTGCGGCTCTGCCGTCGACACAAAATGGAGGTCTGATTCTACGCCTCAACCTGTGTGGTGGACTAGATCTTCCTGTAGTGGATCTGAATCTTCCCTGAGGGAGTGTGTAACAATGCAGGCTGCTCATTCTGGGGACAGCCTGGACGTGGTCTGTTCAGGTAACACACAAAGACTTAAAAACTGACAAGTCTATGCTGTTATTTTGTATCTGTATCTTTCTCGGGGTTAAAATATATATGTTAATGATTTAGAACTCTTCCCTGGATGTTTTTGTGTGTACAGATGGGTTGAAGCTTTATTGCAGAGTATCGGCAGCACAGCAGGCAGTGCACGCCTGGGCCACGCAGGGCCCAGGACAACACACGTGTGTACCGTCGTAGTGACACACAGGACTGACTCAAGATTAAATTGCCTGCAGTACATGTCGGACGTACAGAACATGACGGACAAAATGGCAGAAATTTACATTCACTCAAGACAAGTCGCCACAAAGGTTCTTTCAACTGATGCAAACCACATTCAACAAAGACTTTGATCACCTGTCCTTTTGTCATGTCAACAACACCTTATTGTCTGTCCTGCCTATGTCCTGGCTCCAGGATGGAGCGTCTTAGAACAATAGAGATTCTAACCAGAAATCACACCTTGGTTAGATGGGAGCCCAAGATCTACACCTCCCAGACAGCTGAATGAAATAGCCCTACAACATAAGGATATGCTTGAATATAGGCTATGTGTAGTTTTATGAATATTGATTATTAACAAGACTTCATTTTTGAGTGTGTAATACATAGTTTTAGATATTTTAGATTTTAGCAGTGAGCGCAGTGTTTCTGATGTCATGGACACTACTACCCATAATGACCCACAGCAAAATGTTCAAAATCTTCTAAATGTCATTATCATATATATTTTTGCAAAAATGGTGAAATGTCTCTAAGCTAAACTCAGTGTACCTCTGAAAAATACTGGTAGATAGAAGTTCTATTTAAACATGGAATTAAGTCAATTGCAACAAACCAATGTGCAACCCAGATTCGGCACGAACAAGAGACTTAATTATTTTCTCTCCCATGCCAACAAAATGTTGATTGCCCTACCAACAGTGATTAGGGCATGCAAAAAAACCTTGCCTCCTTCAAAACCATTCAACCCCACCCAACCCCCCTAATCCAGGAGTTTTCAACAGGTGGTCCGGGGACCACCAGTGGTCCTTGAGAGGGTTCCAGGTGGTCCCCAGCTAAGTAGTTTAACCAAATGTAACTCTTGAGAACGTAAAAATGAAACCAAATGGACCCTTGCGGGTCCATTTGGTTTCATTTTTACACTCTCAAGAGTTAAAATATCCATCATGTGAATTAGTCCTAATCTACACAACTAGAAGATTAATGGTCATGGACAGAAGCAAAGGAAATCTTAAGTGTTTGGGTCAGTGGGTCTAAAAATATCCTCAATCGGTGGTCCGTGGCATAATGCTGAATAAATGGTGGGCCCTGGGGTGAAAACGGTTGAAAACCCCTGCCCTAATCACCTGTCATGTCACAGATCTTCTGTTTCAGCCAACCATCAGCCTGTCCAGCTCCAGAGAGGGCGCTTCCGAGGGCCAGCGGCAGGCGACGGCGGGTTCCTCCTCAAAGGGGGTTTCCCAGGGCCAGCAGGTGCAGGAGCAGAAGGTGATAAGGGGTCTCTTCTTCACCGTCAGCTGCTCCATCCAGCCACAGTACCCAGGAGGTTCCTTCCACCTCACCACCCCCGGAGTCACCCACGTCCGGCCGGCGGTCAATCACTCTGCCAGCTTCGTGTTTGCTGCGGCGGACGACGCCCACCAAGGGAACTACAGCTGTGTTTATCGGGTCAACGTGTTCGGCCACGACTTCTCGTCTGAGAGCGACGTCCTCTCTCTCACTGTCGTGGCAGGTTTGAACCCTGATTAAGACTTTCACATTAACATTAAAGACATTTCCTCAAGTTAAGTGACAGGATAACGTGTTATACAGTATTAGTTTGGTTATTAGTTTTATTTTGGTTTTGCCAATCGGTTTGTCTTTTTTAATTCAATTACTATTCACTTGTTGTTGTTGTATTTTTGTTTGTTTGTTTGTTTTTTTGTGGATTTGCTGGTTAGGTGTCAATCCCGAGAGCCAGTTTTTGCAGTTCCTGCTAATAAGTGTAGTTAGAACTTATCTATTTTCTACATCTTATCAGAGGTGGTACTCATCTGATGATACGTCTATTATCTTGTCTCTGTATAGAGTCTGATGTCAGGTTGGTGGGAGGAAACAGCCCCTGCGCTGGTACACTGGAAGTGAAAGAGCAGGGAGAGTGGAGACCGGCAGCTGATTTTACCCAAACCTGGAACCTGCAGTCATCGTCTGTCGTGTGTCGGCAGCTGGGCTGTGGCTCTGCTTTTGACACAACATGGAGGTCTGGTACTACACGTCGACCTGTGTGGTGGATTACATCCTCCTGCGTTGGATCTGAATCTTCACTGAGAAAGTGTGCAACATTACGGGCTGCTACTTCTGGGGACAACCTGGAGATGGTCTGTTCAGGTAATGGCTGTCCGTCTGTCTGTCCGCCTGTCCTGCCTGCCTGCTCTGTTCTTGTTCTGGTCCTTTTAAACACCTTTTAGTCTTAATCAACCTAAACTCATCCACTGGCAGAATGAATTTAGCCAGTACCACTGAATGCCAATGGTCTATTTGGTGCTTTGGTCTTGAACCCGGGAAGTTTGCAAAAAGCTAATTGATTCTCCTGGAACACCAGAAGCATGAACATCGATGTTTTGATCGTAACAAGTTAAAGGGGTATTCCACTTTCAAAAAAACTTTTGGTCATTTTATGGTCTACTCAGTCTCATGTGAACACACCAGACAGTTTATAAGTTACGCCATTCACTATTTAGATATTTGATGTTCATTTGTGCGCCTCCAGCTCCTTCATATACAAACCCATTATAAATTAAAACTCAAATTCTGGTGACTGATATTGTCCTCCTAATCCATGAGAAGGCCATGGAATTTCATTCACTGTTATAATTTATTTTTAAAATATTGTTTTAAATGAATAAAACAATTTTTAAATTAAATTAAACTGAATAGACCATAAAATGACCAAAAGGGTTTTTTTTTAAGTGAAATACCCCTTTAACATAACATGATAATAATTATTATTATTAAGTTAAAGGGGAACTCCACCCCTTCTCATTTTTATCCACGGAAAAGAAAATCATAAACATGGTTTCCCCATGTTAACAGGAAACACAGCAAGTCTACTCACAAAGTCCACTTCGTGGACTGCTTGGTCCCTTAATAATAGTAATAGTTTGGGCATTTTATCAGATATTTGACCAATCTGGGAACTTAGTTGTTAGCAAGAAATTTCTTCAACAATGCGTTTCCAATGGTGTCTAAATAATATGACCTCCTGTGCTATGTGGTGTGTCTAGATGGTTTTCATGATGCTGAATTAATTCCAAGCACTAGTTTTGCAAACACACACACACACACACACACACACACACACACACACACCACACCACACACACCACACACACACACACACACACACACACACACACACACGCACACACATTTGGTGTGTGTGTTGGTCAACCTGTATATGGTCGGTTCTATAATCCATTGTGCGGGCCGAGCAGCCATTCATGAAGACAGTTGTCTCATACAGAGCATACATTGGGCTGACCAAATGCGCTGTCTGAGAACATTTATGTTGATGGGTATGTCTGTTTTCAGCCCAAGAGGTTGTTTTCTGAGAAACACTAATGGACTCATGGGCTCACGAAAAAACACTAGCTAGACATACCACATGCTACATAAAGCACCATGACATTTTGCATGTGTTTTCTTCTATAAGTTGTAACTAGTACCCTGGCCTGTTCTCATGAGGTTTCCCACAGGAGTTGAATTTCATAATTTTAGTACATGTTATTAGGCTCCATTAGAAACACATTGGTAAAGACATTTCTTGGTAACGATTTTAGTTCCCTGATTTTCACACCTTACCCTAATTACGTTTCCATGTTGTCCAGAACTGGCCTCCTAGTGTGGCAGACCTTCTCTTCCTGCTTCTCCCCATCTAAGATGGCGGGAGGCGTCCAGTCTACTCCTGGCCATCATCCCCAGTAGGTGTCCCTGGAGAGCACCTGAGAAGTTCAGCCACGCGCGTGGAGGCACCCTCAACGGAACATTGCTATTTCGAAGAATTACAAGGTTTCCCCATTATCACAGTTTCCCCTTTTGGGTTAAGACCCCGCCATTCCGATTAATAGCCGTGCTTAGTAATATACTGTATATATGTATTTTTTTACAGTCATGAATTACCCAAAGTTTCCTTCTCATGTTGATTAAAATAAATAAATGTTTACCTGATGCCTTGTGTGAGTCCTGCTTTCTGCAACTTGTCCATTAAGAA